>SNQJ01S0110770.1:72066-82871 GCA_010110895.2 Picea sitchensis
GAGTTTAATAAAATTTTGGGACATTGTGCATATGAGAATGGTAAATGTTTTCTCCTTCTCGTAATATAGCTTTCATTGAAGTGAAATATTTGCATTCTCGTTTATTTGCATTGTTTAGAGTCGGTCAAAACATCATTTAGCCCATGCCATTTTCCTCTTGAGTAACAACAACCTTAAAATAAAATTCTTATAATAATTGATTAGACATTTTTATATTTTCTAGTAGAAAACCTACATTAGATTAGTTGTAGGGATTTGGAATAGGTGTGAGAGGTAACTTTCCAAAGCTACAAACAAACATAAAATCTTGTGATAGGGAGAGTTAAAATCCATTTGCAACATTTTTTCCTGGGAAGCCCTTCTAACACAAGGCTCAATCACGAGGTTTTGTTAGGACTGGCGGAGTTACTCACCCTGCTTTGTTGGTATTGGTGTAGAGATTGCGCGTATTATGGGGGTCGCTTGAAGGTATACCCACAATGATACCCTACCTTTGCGCATGGATCAAACTATCGACTGTTTCCCTAGGAATCATTTTTATAATTGGTAACCTTACTAGCCTATCTCTCTAGGGTCTTTACATGAGGTGAATGTGGAGGGGAAAGTCTTCACAGTACCTGGAATCGACGTTGGCCAAACTCATGCGGGCACCTTGGAGGGTATACCCATGATTATGTCTGGGAGTTTTCACCAGGGTGTAATTCTATTAAGCAAGTTGTCAACGTAACTTTTCCACTTGCTCTATCTCATCCCCTTCTTACATTATTCCCATGACGTTGGATTTCATCACCAACTAGTGTGTTCATCGTAAGAAGGTTTTGTTTGCTTGTTTGATTACTAGATTTTTAGCGTGTGATGTTTGTTTTCCCTAGCAGACTCTAGGTTGGATTTTTAATTAATGGCATCTTTTCCCGGAATTACCAATGAGGGAACCCCTTTTCCAGAGGAACCTTTTGTTTTTCCTTCTTATAGAAAAAATGGTCTTCCTCATATCGCTACTTTGAGCCTTCCAGGTCTCACAATTGGATTACCGATATGGTTGTTTTCCAATCAGGTAATTCTGAATGCAACTAGTGCTTCGCTTGTAAGCACTCCCCCCCAAGAACATCAACCTCGTGTTGATCATTCACCTTCTTCACTAGTAAGATCTTCTTCATATTCTTCACTTGCAAGGTATTCTTCCGTTTCATCTTCTTTGCTGAGTGAAATCTATGAAGCTAGTAACCCGGTGGATATGAAGAAGAAGAAAAAGAAGAAGAAGAAGAAGAAGAAGAAAAATAAGAAAGGATCCAAAATTCCAACCACTGCTGGACATGTTGAAAAGAAACCAGTTACTGTTAATCGTTCTGGGAGTGTTGATGGTGACAATATCACCCAAACAACCCGTAATCCCAAGTACCCTTACAGACTTTGTAAGGGTATCCATCTTCTTAAGGATTTTCCTGGTCTATCCAAGGTTATAGAAACATGGTCTACAAATCCTTTCCAGTCCACGTTGTCAGCCTCTGAACAACATGTTGATAACCTCCCGTCAACTAGTTAGGATATAGTTGGGAAGAAGAAAAGTAGAGTCAATTTCCCATGCATGTTATGCAAAGGGAATCATCTAACTAACCTTTTCCCTCATATGGATGAAACCTTGAAATCACTGGAAGACATGATTATTTCAAAACATCAACTTCCAACTGCTTATCAGAAGCTCACTCTCGACCCACCTGTAGTTGATGGAATGATCAATTTGGTCCCTTCATTGGTCAGTTCGGTTGATCATGTAATCAATTTGGTCATGTCCTTAGTTGAACTAGTTGACAAAGTGGTTGATCCAATCCCATCTTCGGTCAATCCCACTCTCCCACCAAAGAGCTAAACCCAAGCGGTTGATCCATTTCCACCCGTCGACCACATTCTCCCCTTGGAGAATGAAACCCAAGTGGTTGATCCGATCTCGTCATCGGTCGATCCTACTCTCCCACTCGAGATTAAACCCGATGCTGCCCATGTTTTTCTCATTGATACAGAATCTACTGTGACGGGGGATACTCCTCCTTATCCCGTGAAACCCCCTCCAAGTAATGACGCCATCCTTTTTAATTGGGGTGTGCTAACTGGACCTCATCTTCCCTCTCACATTCCTTTCCAGATTATAGTGCAGGTTTGTGGTTGGGAAGTTCCTCAGACACTAATAGATGAAGGTGCATCTGTTAGTATTTTTCCCTCTATTGATTGGCAATCTTTGGGTTGTCCTCAAATCTCCTCGGTTACACAAAATATGTTAGATTTTAACAGAAGAACCGATCAACCTTTAGGGAACCTTCCTCAGTTTCCCGTAACTTTGGGAGGGAAAACTGTCTTTATTGATGTCATGGTAGTCCAACACCCCTTGGATTTTACTTTACTCCTTGGGCGAGATTATGTCTATGCCATGAAAGCTATTGTGTCCACTCTTTTTTGTGTGATATATTTCCCTCACAATGGAAGAATTGTGACTATTGATTAAATTTCATTCATCGGTCCTGACTGGATGACCTCCCTAAATGGTTCTTATATGCAGATGGTATTGCCCGTGGCACATGTTAATTATGTGGCATTGTCTCCCATGACATCAACTGTTGATGAAGATGAGTCTCTCACTATAAGCTCAGTCTCTTATGACTTAGATCCGATAGTTGACATGGTGATCTCTTCGATCGGGGTTTTAGAGCTTGATCTCCTTACCCCTATCGCGACCCTCGACATGGTGTCCTTCCAGAGTGTGTCTCTTCCATTCAGTGAAGATCTCTTGGAAGCCATGACCGAGTTTTGTCCCTTGACTTGGTGTCCTCTTAGAAGCCATGATCAAGAGGAGTCTGTTGAGCATGGTCTTCTGATTTAAAGCTCATTAAAAAATGAAATCAGCATTGATCATGATTTTCTGATTTCAAGCTTGTTAGAAAATGAAACCAGCTACGAGGATTGTTTTTTGCGTCTCTGTCGTGACCTCGTTAAAAAATGAAATAGACGTTACAGGCATAGTTCTTGTTTTTTGTGTCAAGCTTGTTAAAAAATGAAATAGATTTTCCCCCTCTTTGTTTGATTCAAGTCTTTTGTCTAGTATTTGAAGCTTCATTTCATCCTCTTGTGTTGTTGTATGAGACAAAGATTGGGGGAAAATGCTTCCAGCCTCTAGACTTCATGCTAAAGTTGAGCCGCTAGCTTCTTAAGTTGGGGGCTATCCACCAACCATCCCTGGATTCTTCGTTGGGACGTCACAAACATAGTTTTATCTAGTTCAAGCTTGTGTAAAAATGAAACCACCTAAACATAGTTTCCTCTAGTTCAATCTTGTGTAAAAATCAAACCAGGTCCAAGCATAGTTTTGGTTAGTTTTAAGCTTGTGTAAAAATAAAATCTATCCCAAGCATAGTTTTGTTTTATTTTAATCTTGTGTAAAAATGAAAACAATATCGAGCTTGGTCTTTTTTCTTTCTCGTGCTCGTAAATCAATGAGAATGTAACCGAGTATACATTTATCATTTTTTTAGACTCATAAAGGTTATACAAAAAAGGAACCCCCCCTGGAGTATCCTTTAAGCTCTTTTCACGCTCCGTAAAACAAAAATATTGTCGAGCAACCTTGTCCTTTTCATGCTCGTAAAAGTATTTGAAGAAAACATTTGATAGGTGATAGTTTATCACTTTTTCGGTCTCATCGAACTAATTTATGAAAAAGGAACTGAGAGAGTCCTTTTTAAGTGTTTTTCAGACTCTCTAAACATGAAAAACCCCTGAGTTTGCTTTCTTTGGACTCGTAAAACAAACATCGAAAGGCCCATATGGGATCGAACCACTCCTTCCTAGGGTTCATTAAATATACTCCAAAGGACTCGTCTGAAGGATGAGTTTATAGTTCAAGCATATGTTATCCTCCTCAAGCTTGTGTAAAAATAAAGAGGTACTCGCCANATCGAAAGGCCCATATGGGATCGAACCACTCCTTCCTAGGGTTCATTAAATATACTCCAAAGGACTCGTCTGAAGGATGAGTTTATAGTTCAAGCATATGTTATCCTCCTCAAGCTTGTGTAAAAATAAAGAGGTACTCGCCAGAAATGGTGGGGGGGGAATTGGGAAATAAATGCATATAAACATGTATTCTATGGAAGAGTTGCTTCTGAACATGACAACCTTTCACTCACTTTGTGCCTAGGTTGGAAAATCCACTTGTCTCTTGATCATACTCTTTTATAAGATTACAAATCGGTATGTGATCCATGTTGTTGATTTAGTTTTTTTTTAGACATTTGTCGTGTCGTCAATATGTTCAAAGAGAATTTCAACCTGGAAATCCTTCTATTGCATCGGCCATTTTTGTAGTCCTTAAGCCTTCTATTGCGTTGGCCATCCCTAAGTCAGTCTTGAGTTACTAGTTACTTTGATCTAAATCAAATCTTATTACCCGTTTCATGTCATTGATGGGGGATACATTAAAGCCCTCCCGTGGCGAGTATTTTCCTGTCGACTTCAAATCATTATCCAGGAAGTAGACTTAGAAACCAATTGGTACCTTGGAACTTGCATGTCTCAATGGAAGTTTTCCTTTCTTTCGACAATGGGTTTTCATTATTGACCCCTGATTAGGAGATTCCGCTAAGTCTTCGACTTCAACTCATTAATTCTCATTCATTGGATTGTACTAGAGTACCTTGGGATTCATTGACATTAATGATGATTTCTCTCACACTTGTTCACGATATACACTGATGACTGGTAATCAAGTGGTTTCTACCATGTTCAACTTCAACACATGTATTCACATGGTTAGATTTGTACTATAGAGTGGTGGAGATGAAGACCCTGGATCATTTATGTCAGATTCAGGTTGTGTTAGAGTATATTCAGTGTAATTTTGCATAGGTCCACATTGTATGTCTCATGGCTATGTTCAAATTTGAGTCTTTAACACATAGATCCATAGTGTATTTTTGGTGGCTATGTTCAGATTTGAGTCATAATGGCATGGATCCACAGTGTATGTTTGGTGGCCATGACCTATACTACTTGACATGGATCTCCGTATGTCATCGTTTATGCTTTGATTATTTTTTATTATGAGTATGGGAATGCCTACCTCAGTGATGATATATTGTTTTACTGTAATTCCTTATTTGTTGGTAGGTTTCCGACCGACGTGTTCCTTGTTCCCTACACACACTAGACAAAGTATTTCAGCTATCACTTTGTTCTAACTTCATACTTTGGGGGGATCTCTGTTACACAGTATTCTATTCATCCCTTGTGATTGTTAATGATGTAAACCTATCCTTTGTCTTTAGAAGGATCAGTGGCTTGAATTCCTGAAGAAAGAAGGGATAAGAACTTTTCCTGAGAGAAGAAGTTGTATTTTCCATTGTAAAAACCCTATTAAGGAGGATTTATGTTGGGTGCGACGATGCCTGATTTCCGCATCTTACTCTAAAGCTAGACTATGGATTTTTCATAGGCTGCACTATAGCTAGGGTGCGGTGATTCATGTACATGGGAAAACAATCATCTTCTCGATGCTTCTAGAAGGAGAATCTTTTATGGTCAGGTGGCCTCCGAACGATTTGTATCTTACTCACTTTCATGATTTAGTGGGATCATCCTAACCTCCTCACCTTATCCTCTTTAGATTATAAAAGGAGAGGAGCTCTCATGGAGAAAGTTGGATTGAGTTTGGGTTTTGTAGCTTGGAGTTTTTGGAGCTTGTATATTGGCTTTGAGCTTTGATTTGTCAAGATAGGTTGTGAGTAGATATCAGACCTACAGTCTCAGAATCCGTGGATTTGAAGTGTGTGGGAATCAAGGAACTGTTGGAAGGAACCTAACAACATCAAGGCATCTGGTTGTATCTTTCTTCCACGTTCTTTAATACATATATATGTTTCTTTCCTATATGAATGTTATTTGTTTAGATTGTATGATTGCTTGATCACGTACATATTTTCATATCGAATAGAATCTGTTATTCTTTTTTTCCTTGGCTTGTGTTCCTTTGCAGATATTTCTCCATAAGCCTCGCGACGGAGCTTGGATTGCATTGGTGAAGTCATATATTTGATATTTAAAAGGTATGTTCTAGATCCATTTCTCATTTGATAATTGAAATCTAAGGAAAGAGTAGTGTATTGTCTTCTTTTGTTCTAGATCCAGGTGGATATAGGGAGATCATTTTATGTCTGCATTCACTGATTTATCCAATAACAATGAGAACACTCAGTTCCAACCCTTTTTCATGCTAGATGGGTTCCACCTGTCTCAGTGCCAACCCTTTTTCATGTTGGATGAGAACACTCAATGCCAACCCTTTTTCATGCTTGATGAGTTCCACCTGTCTCAGTGCCATCCCCTTTTCATGCTAGATGAGAAAACTTAGTGCCAACCCTTTTTCAATTTTTTTTCATGCTGGATGAGAACACTCAGTTCCACCCCTTTTTCATGCTGAATGAGTTCCACTTGTCTTAGTGCCAACCCTTTTTCATGTTGGATGAGAACACTTAGTGCCAACCATTTTTCATGTTGGATGAGTTCCACATGTCTCGGTGCCAACCCATTTTCATGTTGGATGAGTTCCACATGTCTCAGTGCCGACTCTTTTTCATGTTGGATGAGAACACTCACTGCCAACTCTTTTTCATGATGGATGAGAACACTCACTACCAACGTTTTTTCATGGTGGATGAGTTCCACCTATCTCAGTGCCAACCCTTTTTCATGTTGGATGAGAACACTCAGTGCCAACCCTTTTTCATGTTGGATGAGTTCCACATGTCTCAGTGCCAACTCTTTTTCATGCTGGATGAGAACAATCCCTCTCAAGAAGGACCACACCAAGATTTTCCCTGAAGTACTCAAAATTCATCCTCGATAATGGCTTGGTAAACACGTCCATGAATTGATCCTTTGTAGTCATGAAAATGGAGCCTTGGTACTCCCTTTTGCACCATATAACTCATATAGTAATGTCTGATCTCAATATGATTCGATATGTCATAGACCATGAGGTTCTCTGACGACTTCATGCAGCTCTGGTTGTCACACCAAATGCAGGTTTCCTCTAGTTTGAGTCCAAATAACCCAGACAATAGTTCTCGAAGCCACACTTCTACTGCACATGCTGCCAAATACTCAACCTTAGCCATATTGAGCGCCACACATGACTACTTCCTACATCCAACAAAGCCTCTTACTCCTTATTATAGTACCCAAATTCCTCTAGAACGAATCATCCAGCTCCCTCTCAAGCACTAAATATCAATTGAATATTAAACCTGTTGAATTCATTACTTTTCCTCTAGAATAAGTCTCGTCATCCTTTTCTTGTAGGTCTTACCTACAATTCAAATTCAATCCAATAGTCTATAATTTTTGAAGCCACACTGCTTCACAACTTGTTGCACATGCTAACACATACCCAGATTCATTTGTACTGAGCGCCACACATGACTGCTTCCTGGATCTGGAGGAGACTCCTACTCCTTACTGTAGTACCCAGCTTCCTATGGAACTGATTGTCTGACTCCCTCTCGAGCACTGAATATCAATTGGATCTTCAACCTGACTTCATCACTTGTCCTCCAGAACAAGTCTCGTCATATTCTTCTTGTAGGTCTTACCTACAAGTCAAATTCAATCCAATATTCAACAATTTTTGAAGCCACACTGCTTTGCAACTTGCTGCAAATGCTTCCACATACTCTCCCTTAGATGTATTGAGTGCTACACACAAATTATTCTTGTTGCTCCATGAAACCATACCAGAGCCTGTACTAAAGAAATATGATGAAGTACTCTTCTGATTTGGAATATTTCTAGCCCAATCTAAATCTGAATATCCATATAACTCGAACTCATGGTCCATAACATACCTAAGACCATAATCCAATGTACCCTTAAGGTACCTCATCACATGTTTTGTTGCGACCAAATGAACCTACCTGGTATGCTCCATATATTGACTCAGGGTGTTCACATCAGAACATATATGTGGTCTTATGTTCATCAAGTTCATCAATGAACCCACCATCTCCCTATATAAGGTAACATCTACAGTCTCTAAAATCGTATCCCGCAACAACTTTAGATTTGATACCATAGGTGTAGTCATTTCCTTGCAATACAACATCACGAACCTCTTTAGGATTTCTATCGTATACTTCCCTTGATTCAGAAATATCCCATCCTATCTTTGCCATACCTCGAAACCCAAAAAGTAATGCATCATCCTGAGATCTTTCATCTCAAACTCAACAGCCAATTTTTCTCTTACACTATGAGATGAGTTTTTCCACACCTGTTAGAAATAGATCAACCACATACAATAGTAGTATTACCATACTATCATCCACAACCTTCAAGTAAAGGTTAGGATCTGCACTGCTCTTTGTAAATCCTAAGGTCATCAGAGAATTGTCGATCCTTCGATACCATGTTGTGGGTGCCTACTTTAATCCATATAAATCCTTCTTCAATCTGCAGACTGAGTGTCCCGTAGTTGTCACATACTTAACAAAGTGTTCTGTGACTACAAGGACCATTCTTCCTGATCAGGTTTCCATCTGTGCCACGGGAAGAATTTCAGTCCTTCCGGATGTTGAAATCCACACACTTTGAGTCTTATGTCCTTATAAGACTATGTCAGGGCCATTGTCCATTGGTCAAATTACCATGACCAATCTCAAGAGAATGTCAGTCCAATGTTGAAACATTAACACTTAAGAATAACTTCCAAAATTACATAAAATCTCAACACTCCCTCTTAATGAGGAAGGTATTATATCCGACACAAATTCTAACATTGTCGTCATCCACATGAGCTCATGACCATTGACTGTTGGACACATGAATCTATACATCACAATAAATCCACAGTGAATTCACAGCATGCATCTAGGGCTGGTGGGTAGCTCTCTAATATCTACAACATTTCATCATGATACTATACAGTTTCCCACATAAAACATTTGAATCCATCATTCCCTCTAAGGCTATATAGTCTTCGGAGTAATTTTCTCCCTCTGCATGTGATGACCTCCTCTTCTTCTTCATTACATGGATGTGCACAACTCTATATCTGGATATTCTTTCTTCATGTTTCTTCCCACGAATGTCATTATGGATCCTTCTTAGAGATATTACCCGTGACGTGCCCGGAACAAGAAACAAGAACACCAAAAAGCATCTCCTAGAGGAGATCAAATTATCGTGTGCACAACTATATACAGTGACCCTCGAAATGATACATCTTCTACTAACACACATTCATCATATAATCAATTTCATATGGTTAACCATGTTGATGTTTTAGTGTTAAATTAGACAAGCACAATTTTCCGCAAGTGGTCATTACTTCCAACGATATTACTTTAGTAAACTCTAGAACATCACTAAGTAATTACACTCAGAAAATTTCAACTACTTAGAAACTTTGGTCTCTTCCTTAAATCACTTCCCATGTGTGAGAGAGAAAAATGTGTGTCTATTGTTTTGTCTTTTTATAGTAATATTAAATTGATCCAAAAATACATGTCTCTTTGAAAATTAAATTAAATTTTATTTCTTATAAATAGTTGGATAATACCTCCCGTAACTACCCAAAGATTAATTTGGTTATAATCCATCCACATAGTATTTGACTTTGTTAAATTATTCCTCCATAATTCATGCCATTCTTTTCATAAATATAGGTAGAAGTAAATATGCAATGCATTTATCATATTTAGGTAATTAGACACTTTTACTAGATATTACTGCCCACCATACTTTATGGAATTCTTTCTATAATTTAGGTAGAAGTAAAAAGTAAATATGTTGTACATAGAGATGATACCATGTTGAATTTTCATAAGAGATGATATTGTATGTGAATGAATATCTTATTACAATGATGAGTGTTCTATATATAAAGAACATATGGTGACCATGGTGACCATCCATGAAGATATGCGTCCCTTCGGTAATAAATATATTTATACTTTATATTATATTATACATATAATATAAATATACTTTATACTTTATTATATATATTTATACTTTATATTATAAATATATTATTACATTAATAATATTATAATTAACAATATTGTTTAATAATGAATAATCATATTATTAATTATTAATCTAGTAGAATGTCTTTCTGATGCTACCCAAACATCAACACATGGAACTATAAACAACCTTATAAATGTCATTGTCTTTATGTCCAAAAGGGTGTCTATGTTGATGTTGGTTTCCCTCCTATTAAAATGATGGTAGATTAGGTGCAGTGTCTATATGTTTACTTCCACATTTCTTCATAGTGTGCTTGTTGAATGTCTATGATAGGTGTGTTTGGTTGCAAATTTAGTTTGCAACAATATAAAGACCCATATTTTCCATGATCTTCCATGATCCCTATGTCAACAAAGTGTCACCTTCCCATCCATCCTTTGTGTCACATACATGTCCATTGGGTGTGTATGCATGAAAAAAATCAGATATGCCATAAATTGCATCATAGAATTATTTCTACGACAATAGTAGTGACGATCCTACTAACATTATGATTGAGTCGATACAAGGTAATATTCTTTCATTCTTGGCCTTACCATCCCTGTATATGGCCTATCCATTGTGTGTTTGTCCATGAATAAAAAAAATTAGATATGTCATAAATTGCATCCTAGAATTATTTCTATGACATTTGTAGTGACCCTCTGTAATATCCCCAACTAGGCTGGGCTAGGATATTAAGATCTTTTATGCAATTATATTGTTCCTGGTTGTCATTTTTCTACAAATACTTT
>SNQJ01S0110771.1:0-16377 GCA_010110895.2 Picea sitchensis
ACACATCCAAACACAAATCAAGTTTATAGACATCTCTTCACTAGGAGCGGTTGATCATTATGTCGTTAAGATTGAGAAAAAAAATTGGTTGAAGGGAGAGAAAGAGTTTGCAATTAGAAATTAGCTACAACACAAGAAGGGTAAAGGTGATCTTCATTCTTAGAACAAAGGATAGAGCAAAGTTAACCATCCTTGAGACAACTAGTCAAAGTTGTGTGAAAAGAAGAAGAACAAGAAGTTGCAGGACATATGCAAGTGGTGTGAAACCCATGAAAGTCCTTGTCACAACAAAGAAAAATGTTGTTTCAGATAGTCATTATTGGACGAGCTCAAAGCATTGGACCTTGGTTCATCCCCAACACCACTAGATCCCATGAATAAGGGAAAACAAATCAATTAAATTAATAATTATAATTATGATTGTTGATGTTGTTGTTATTATCAATTATTCTTTATTATTATTATCATCGCCATCAAATATTTATTTGTTATTGATAGTTATTATCTTATAATATTTAAATATTAATGAGATTAATTGGCACTAGGAATCCTAAACCCTACATAACCAAGAATTCTTATGGAGAAACCCTAACTTTGGCAGTGATAAGAGGTTCAAGGCACTAGGTGCTGGCGTACACATGGCGTAGAGGACAATGGTTGGGATTGGTGTTTATTTGAGATGGAGGGATATGATCCTCTTGTTGATTACTGAGAGAACCTGTTGTTAGAAGCAGAGATATTCTCAAATTTGAGGTTAACCCAAGATGCATTCCATTCGATGGATGAGGTCTCCTCACTCAATTTTAGGAAGGATTTGAGCCCCCCCTTATTAGTGGATAGTCTAGAGATTGTTCCTAGATCTACCACCTAATCACATTGGGATCCACCAATATGGCTCGTATTCAGGCGAATTTAAAGTTTAAACCAATGTAGCAGATCCTTGGGGGACTCGATCAAGTTGTCATTGACTCATATCCTAACGTTGAAGCTGACACAAAAAACAAAGAGGTCATCAGTTGGTTTAGCAAAGGGTGCATAAGAAACCGATCACTCAATGAATTTTCCCACTCCTGTGTGGAAAGAAGATATTGAAAAAGGTTTTTACCACAGTGCAGGTAAGAAACGTAGAAAAACCATTAGTTCTCGGAGAGATAGAGTTGCTCTCGTAGTCAGGGAGGACTTAAAAGTCACCCAAATAGTATACTTAGATGGTCGTGCTATCGTAGGCAAATTTGTGGGCAGAAGAATGGCATAAAAAATAGTAATTGCATGGATGGAAAAGGAATAGGGGTTGTCCCTAGGATATATACTTATTTTCCATATACTCTCTATAGGTTGGATGGGGGTGATATTCAGATCCAAGACACACACAAAGACTGTTTTAGTGAGACGATGGTATTGGGATCGACATCTTTTTTTCTCTAAACCATGGCATCCCTTATTCGATGCCAAAGAGGAAAACTTATCTAGTCTTCCGATATGGATAAAATTACCAAATCTCCCCATTGAATTCTAGTCAGAAGAGGGCTTAAAATCCATTGGAGAGGTGTTGGGAACTTTCATAACAACGACCAAAAGGTACAAGCCCTCAAACTATCATTTTGTAGCCAAAATTCTCGTGGACATTGATCCAAGTCTTGGTCTCTATGAGTCAATGGATATTGTCTTGGGGAATAAAAAGTACATTGAACAATTATATTATATACATCTCCCCTTTCAATGCTCTCATTTTCATCGAGTAGGACATCTACATGCATAATGTGAGATGATTTTTTGCAGGTCAGGACCTTCGAGTGGTTGTTGTTTCGCCACCCCCCTTAAGATAAGCTTAACTCAAACTTTGGAGACAACTTGAATACACAACTTTCCCCGACCAATCTTGCTAAGGTTTCAGGAGGGGCCTTAGTGGAGAATTGGGACGAACCCCCTCCAAAAGTGCAAATATAAAATACTATCTATGCATATGACTCAACCATTCCGAGTGTTGAGGTGGACACTATGTTGGACAAACTAATGAAGGATCTTGGACTCATCGTCTCGCAACGAAACAATTTAGAATCATTTTGGGCCTCAAGTGCATCGGATCTACTAGCTTCTGGTAAGTCACCCTTTGATATCCCTACTATCTCGACATGCATTCATTCAAAGTTGGGTAATGAGTTACCTGATAAGGTGGGGGTGGTGTCCAACTCTCCCACAATATAGGTTGATTATATCCTCAACGTTGTCGATAATTTGATTGTAAACATGGGATCTCTTTTTCCTTCCCGTGATAATTTTTCTATGAAATCAACCCTCCCTCTTGGGCCCAATGATGCTCATTTGAAACCTCAATCCCTCTCTTTTCTGGAGGACTAGGAGAGGATGTAAAGAAATATTTGCCTCAGCCAAAAGTAGTATGTAAATTGGTTATAAAACATGCATAAGAGCATGCATCCAGAGATGTTTGTCAAGGGAGGAAAAAACTCATCACAGGGGGTTCTTAGAGTAGGAATGACCTCAAGGAAGGTTTTTCCATTATCATTATGGCAGTCAATGTCTGTGGCTTAGGAGGGAAAGCCAAAAAATTATCCCTCCATAGGATCTATGACGAGTCCAAATAAGATATTTTACTCATTTAGGGGTTGTTTAGATTTCTTTCTCTTTGATATTGAACGTTTATTTCCATATTGGAGCTTTATTGTCTTAGACTCTATTGGTCTTTCTGGTGGATTAATAATGGGTCTCTCTCCTAAAGTAAAACTCTCTAACCCCTTCTCCATTGCCTCTGGCTTTTTTTCATAAATTTACAACAATGAATTGAATCATCAATTGTTAATCCTCAATGCATATGGACCTTATTTCGGGAAGGAGCCATTCTAGGATAAATCATTTGCAAATAGTTTGATCTCCGATGACAGTTTAATTATTGGGGGTGACCTAAATTTCACGGTGAACAAGGATGAATTTTGGGGCCAAAGGAAAAATTGTCAAATTACTTTTTGGAGAAAAATGAAACTCACAGGTTGGTCAATATGGAACCAAATTTGTTGAGACCGACCTGGTATAGCAATCAAGGTGGGGATGATGGTATTCACAAATGCCTTGACATATTTTTAGTCAATGAAAATATTCTACATGCTATAACCAATTATCTCTCGTGGGTGGGTCCTATTCGTTGTTCAAACCATTAGCCTATTTTTTTGGAAATTGGTTGCTCAGAAGAGAAGTTAGGATCTCCCTTTAAATACAACTCTATCTAGGCTAGCATTGAGGAATTTAAAAAATTGGTATATTCGTCCTAGACCCCTTTCCATGTGGATAGTGGGTTACCATCCAACGAACATTTTATACAGAACCTTTAGTCATTAAAAAAGGAGGCCTTGGCATGGGCTAGGAATCAAATGCAATATAATTAAATTTGGTCGAAAAGGAACTTGAAGAGATCTATGTGTTGGCAATAAAGAACTCATCGATTATCAAAGATGTTAGGGAATGATGCAAATTTATGGAATCCAAACAACATTCTATATTCCTCGAGAATGAACAAACTTTGCATCTTAATAATCGAGTGCTTTGGCTAGAAGCGAGAGACCAAAACTCAAAATTCTTTCATAAATTTGCAAACCATACAAAAAATTACTACTCTATCTAGGAACTAGAGGACACCCTTGGGAACAAGAAAAGGGGTTTTGTTGAATTAGCTGACCTAGGGGTGATGTAATTCAAAGGCCTTTTTGTAGAATATAAGAATGAAAAAGTTGGAGACATGTTGAAACTATTAGCCTTGTTCCCGAGGATAGTAGACTAGGCTGGAAATTGGAATTTTTTCAAAGAAATCACCATGGAGGAGCTCAATGGTGTCTTGGAGTCATTTAAAAAGGACAAGATTCTAGGACCCGATGGCTGGACAACTGAATTTTACATATATTTTTTTGATTTTGTGGGGGAGGACCTCCTTGGATTTATGGAAGAA
The DNA here is from genome assembly GCA_010110895.2 of Picea sitchensis. Classification (NCBI taxonomy): domain Eukaryota; kingdom Viridiplantae; phylum Streptophyta; class Pinopsida; order Pinales; family Pinaceae; genus Picea; species Picea sitchensis. The sequence continues at coordinate 3,956 of SNQJ01S0110771.1, forward strand.
ATTAGAATAGAGGGAAAGCTAAAATTAAGCATTGATGCCACCTTCTGAGCATTGATTACATAATCAAATTATCCCTCTTCTTTTGATGACTTCAGATCCATTGCACTCTGTAACTGTCTATATAAAATTCATTCCAATATCATAGCAATGAGGCTTAATCCCCTGCTATCAAACTACTTATTGCAAGAACAATTTGGTTTTTTTAAAGCCAGATTCATTCACGAAGCTATTGGGGTAGTGCATGAGGGAATCCATTCCATCAAAACTCAAAGGAAATAGGTGGCGGTTTTGAAAATTGTTTTATCAAAAGATTTTGATAGATCCTCTTTGTTGTATCTTTGACTCTTGTTATTGGATATTGGGTTCGAGTTGTAGATCATTAAATGGATCATGGCATGTGCAACTTCAACGTCCTTTGCAATATTAATCAATGGTGCAGGTTCCTCCTTCAGATCTGGTCGGGGGCTCTGACAAGGTTTCCCTTTATCTCCCTGGCTATTCCTCTTGGCAATGGAAGGCCTCAATCGGGCCCTTACTGAAGCAAGAAAGATGCGGTCCTTCCAGGATGTAAACTTTGGGACTTTGATTAGACTCACTCATCTTTTATTTGTTGATGATGTATTAATTTTTTGTCAGTGTGATATTGTAGACCGTCTAGTTTTAAATAATATTCTAACTATGTTTAGTGCAATGACACAGATGTCTGTAAATGAAAGGAAATCAACTATCTACCTACCTAATGTCAAGGAAGAGCATCAAGAATTATTCTCCTCATCATTCCATTCAAGATCAAATAGATTGAGGACAACTTAAAATATCTTGGCTTTTCCATTAAGCCAAATAAATATGGGGTTATAGATTGGTTGTGGTTGGTCTCAACAGTGGAGCGCAAAGTTAATCTATGGTGTAATCGTTGGATTTCTAAGGGAGGCAGAATAGTCCTTATCAAATCAGTATTGGAAGCAATTCTCGTTTTCTGACATCTCTTGAACTTTGTTGGAACACATTTAAAATTATAAGCTTGAAGCTTTACCTTACCCTTTTTACTCTATCTCAGAGTCGGTTTACAAATGATTAATCAATTTCATTTCTTTTAGCCTTAAGGCATGCACAAGGTCCATCGTCGATTAAGATCCCTCGCTGATCGAATGATTCCTTTTTCCATGAGTTTTTGCAGCCGCCTGATTATTAAAGGAACAAGCCACTAGAAACTACTTCAAAATTTTGTACTTCGAAGTTTCACGCTTCAGGCATTTTGCCATGTTGCAACTTCAAAGTCCCGATACTCGAAAGGTGTTCAAAAAATCCTAGTTATCGTACATGTATACCTTCGTAATGTTTAACACATCATTATGGGTAGTGGCCTGGCGAAATTTTAATAAAGTTAATTTGTCGATGCACGAAACAGTAAATACCTAAAAGCTAAACCCCAATTAAAAGTTAAATAATAACTTCGCGCATTTGGAGTTCATATATTCGCCATTCATCACACTCTAGATTCACGAAGTCCAAACTCCCAAAGTACCTTAAACACTAAGAAGGTTTAATTAAAGTTAAAGATAATTATCCAATGATCAACCGCTTCGCAATTTCGAATTTCGGGAATCCTACCTCAAGCTATCATCAAATATCCCGAAGTCTGAAAACCCAAAAAGACTTAAAGTTAGATATGATTTATTAATGGGTTAAATACGATTATCTCGCAATTAACTTTTCCCTAAATTACAGTTCAGGTAAATTCAAATTTTATTCACCTCGCCTCCTGATTGTGAACCACCAAATATTAATGGCACTAATAATGGCTCTACGACAATGATTTCAAATAAGATTGGAGATCACCGCCTAGATATTTTTATTAAGGAAAATGAATGCATCGTCAGTAAAGGTATTCGTAAATCAATACACTTAAGGTGAATAAAGATATGGGATTTTGAATTCTATTTGCAATCTCACAAAACAATAAGTTTTAGCAAGCTAAGAAGTTTACACGTTTCCCTGTAACAGGTAACACAGTTTTGAGCTTCTAATATCATGGCGCTGCGAAAAATGGCTAAAGCAGCTGGTGAGAACATGAACCCGAACACAGACGTCCTCTCGAATACTTCACCAAGAGCTATAGATATTGTGAAAACCTGGACGCAGGTATTTGATGTTCTGCAATACGAGTTGATAAACTACCCAGAGGATTCGAGTGACGAGGTGACCGAAACCCATGCGATGAAGCTCAGGGATATAATGCAATCAAAGCTGCACAAAATAGCCACGTGGCCAAGTCTCTTGCCATACAATGACATGATAGGCTGGGCTCTGGAGAATGTGGACATTGCAACTAGGAGCATCTGCAATTCATAGAAAGTGGTTATCGGGTCTTTCCAACTAGATCATATACGGGTAATTTATAAATTATCCCTAGTTTTCAAATACAGTTATAATGTCAGTTTCCTAATGGAGTTCGACAAAGTAGAATGCACGCAATATGGAAAGCACTACCATGACTTGATCAAGGATTGGTGGGGACACCCTGATAAATCCAGAGAAGACACCCATGGCATATATGCCACAACAACATTAGATGCCCATATGATATATGTGGCTATGGTGTTGTGTAGACTTTTCGAGAGGAAGGACTCTGCTCATTTCTTGTTGCCATGGGTACCAATCATGCATGAAGTAGCAAAAGGTTTTTCTTTCGACTGGGCCAAGATGTGATCGGACAATTTGGCCAAGGATATCACAGAGTACCAGTCGTTGAAGGCCAAAGGGAAACATGCCCCTTTCTACATGGAAGAATACATTATGGATGCCATTTGTTTTATGACATCATTCCCTTTGATGAGTTGGAGCTGGACTCCGACCATCGCTGAGCCCATACATTATCACTCCAAGCTGTGGGAGGATAAAGAAAAAGATTTCTTCTATGAAATCTACCACTATGTGGTGGTGTCGATGCATATCGCCCTCTACGGTTGCCTGCCTCCCAGGATTTCAGATAGGATCATGGCCAACCTAGGGAAAATAGAAGATTGATATATTGAGGAACATTTTTCCTACATCAGGGTTTTTGGGTGTTCAGTTCCCCCACATGATTTACCAAATTTTCTACCAGATCGGTTGGTGTGTCGAGAGGTAGCATATCAAACTGTGATAGGGGGAATCAGTAAAGAATTAAAAGCAATGTAGAAAAAGGTATGGCCAACCTTCCCTCTACAAGTTGGTATGTTTTCATTGTTAGATTTTGGCCACTCAAAAGTGGAGGCCACAACCCTAGAAGACATTAAGCTAGTTAGTATTGAGTTCAAAAAGCATGATCCCCATAATATCGTGGGAAATCATCTGGCCCCATACAATCTAAAGAAATATGAGCATGAAGATTCCCCACAGAATGAAATATTCTGGGGAGCAAGGTCGTATCAGGAAGTGTTGAGCAGAGTCTGAACTCTAGCTCCAGATCAATTAGCCGAGTTCTACAGTTTCCAAAGACACGGGAGAAATAAATTTTCTAAAGTCTTACAGGGAGAACCTTAGACACCTCCCTCTACACAGGAAGTTGCAACTCAGGGTTTGGAGACAGGGAGTTCCAGCGAACAAGATACTCAAGGGAACTCGAAGAAAACTGAAGTTTTGACACATGAGGTGGATACTGCATTATCAAATCCACCAAGTGATAGAGCAAAGGCTCAATTTGAAGCTTTGATAAAAAGGGGACATGATACATCACCGTCCACACCAAATAAAATGGCTACCGACACAATAGGCCAACAACCATCCACCAAGACAGGTAGCCCTATTATGTCTTTAACACCTTTACAGTCAAGTTAGGGGAATCCAAATGTTGAAGTCGTATTTATAGAGGACCTTACTCCGATTTCAGCTGAATAAATGCCTCCTTCCGACTTCTTTTTCAACAAAAAGAGGAGGGCTATAGTTAAAAGGGAAACACATCAAAATGATGGTGCAACAGTAAAAAGGAAGAGGATGTTGTATTATGGACAAGGCCTGGATGATACAGATTTTTCTAGGGAAATGGCGGGCTCATTAGGTTCCTTTGCCACGACCAATCAATACTCAATATAAAATCTAGCAGAGCAACTGAAACAGAGAGATCAATTGGTAAGGTAGTTGCAAATCTAGATGAAAACCACGGAACAAGAGGTAAGAACACAAATGAATAAGGATTTTGAACAGGTCAGAGCTGGTGACAGACAAGAGATTCAACAACTCAAAACTAGCCTTGATGAAATGCATAAAAATTCACAGGCCAATAGAGAAATGGCCATTCAGTAGGGAGAATCGATCAAACAACTTCAGGCAAAGATAGATTTATTTGAAGTTACAACATTGGAGATGGCAACCTTCCAAGCTCAGGCACTAGAGGTACATGAAAGGCTGGAATTAGCCCAAAAATATATGTTTATGAAAGTGGAAGCCATTCAAAGTTGCTATCAGGTGGTAGACCTTTCTCTAAATAACATTTACATTAAGGAGAGAGAAGCCACTGCATCTCGGGCTAAGTTTCAGGAGGCCATTTTAATAGCAACAAAAGATGATGTAGCAAAGGTCCCTCAATTGTCTCTTTCTGAGCAAACCCAAGGCGACATAATCTTGAAGGCATGGGAGACGAATATGGCTGAAAGTAAAATATTATCTAGGGAAGTAAATAAAGTTTGTGAAGAAGTAGTGTCTTCACTCGACAAAGGGTTACTTGACTTTGAAAAAGATAGTATCTCTGAAGCCTTGGGGCAGATTGACATAGAAAAAAATCAACATAATTCTAAGACAAGAATAGAGGAATCCCAGATGAACATCCAACAATTGAAACAAATCGACCTTATCCATATTAACAAATGGATAGTAAATCCCAGTTTACAGCTAGAGGCTACATCTTTGGAAGCAAGGAAAATACATGATAGGTTACCTCATATAGAAAAGAAGCTATATATTTTCGAGGCAAATGAAATAACAAAACCTTATGGGTTGGTAGTGCAGTTAGTAAGCAGATGCATCTAGTGTGTCGAACATGGAAAAGCCAACACATCTGGAAATAAATGAGACACCTTGCGCATAGTACTCGTCATGATCAGATGCCAATGACCTCCAATATGGAGGATATGGAAAGGAAACGTCTCTACAGGTAGGTGAAGAGACAGAGGATATGTAAATGGAACCTTTTAATTTTTGCATATTGTAATATTTAATACTCTTTATGAGAAGTCCAACCGTTTTAGGTTGAGACCATTTTGTATAAATACATGAATCAAAGACTTATTTCAGGCCGCTTCTTGTCAATTGTAACATAGAAGACTCTCCTTATAGAGTATTAATACAAGTGCAAACAAATATTCCAAGTTTTGTTCAAATCTGGGTTATGTGTTTCTTTGTCTTCCATTGCTCATTTTCTTTATGTATTCCTGAATAAATGTTGATTCCAATTTAGTACTACAACTACTGAAATCGTATTGTATCAATAATTTATTGAGTAAGTAGCTTTTCCTCTATATTTACTGTGAGTAATACAAGACCTGCTTGCTGTGTGGATTACTGTATTTCTATGCATTATTCAAGGTTATACTAATCTACTCTCTTCTACTACAACAAGGTGGGATTATTCTGTAATTGATGCCCTTCTTTGTTTCACAGTTTTGTTATTTTCTTTCACTTCATTTATTATTTCGATTTTGACCTAGATACGAAATACATCTTTTGTGCTGCTACGAGGTTAATTTCATTAAGGAATTTTTCTCATATAACTGAGGTAGGAAAAGAATTTTAAATCACACTCTTAAACAACTTCCTTGATGCTTGACATTATCCTTTGAGCCTTAAGTTTAATCTCAGGACCAACAACCTTGATCCCAAAAGGAATCCTTACCTGGATCTGAAAAATATGCTTCTATTACCTTTGGAAAGGTAGCTTGGAATACAAAGGGTCGCATCTTGCAAACTGGAAAATCTTATCGAAACCCAAAGCTTTGGGAGGATGGGGATTAAAGGACAGGGTTATGTTTGGTCAAGCACTGGTAGCCAAGTCCTTATGGGTCTTCTTGACACAAGAGAGACTTTGGAGTCATATTATAATTGCCAAATACATTTCCTTGCTCTCGGTAGTGGATTGGATCCGTCAAAGAAACAAGAACATTCCAAATGATTCAACACAATGGAGGGCATTATCGCAAGCATTTCTGGTGATTGATAAGTACCTATCTTGGAAGTCGGCAATGAAACACATGTGAGATTAGGATTAGATGCAATAGTTGGATGTGGAGAAAGAGTGTTCTTGGCAGAATATTTAAAACTCTCCTTACGTCTGAAAGGCTTATGTACTCTGAGCCAGGTTGCTAATATGGAGACGTCAACCATTTGGGCCCAAAACTGGTTTTTTGCTAGGGATTTGGATTTAGAACACAATTGGTCACAAGATTGGTCTGGTTTTACATTAGAACTACGAGAGTGCATATACACTTGTCGAATACAAATGATGAACTAGCTTGGGTTTTCCACTTGTCTAGTGGGAAATATTCAACAAAATTGGGATATCATTTATTGATGCATCAGGGGGATGAAATTATTCACTGGTTATATATTCATATTTGGAAGATCAAAGGGCCTCCAAAATTAGTCCTATTCTTCTAGCTAATTCTCAAAGGAAGAGTTCTCTCATGGGATTGCCTACAAAAAAGTGGTCAATGGGGGTCGAGGATCTATTACCTTTTGTAAAAACACTGAGGAATCCAACATACATTTATTCTTAGAATTCTACTTTATTAGGCAGGTCTAGAAAGAAGTGGAGGAAAACTTGGGGACCACAAATCTTTAATCTAAGGATAAATTCAAGAGTGCTCTAAAGATTTCTATTCTAACCCAAGGTTACACTCATAGAAATTCCTCCCCATTCTAGTTTCTTGGGGTCTATGGTTGGATTGAAACACTAGCCTTTTTAAGAACAAAGCATTTCCTTCTATCAAAGTCTCACAAAAGGTGCTTTCCCTGCTTCATTTCTATAAGGCCTCACCAGCTCCAAAAATCACCATAGTTTTTGAACCTCTATCCATTAATAAGAACATCCCATGGGGTTTCTTCAATGGGGCTTGCTAGGAAAATGCATAGTCTTGTGGCTTATGCATTGTAATATTTCCCTCACCATCTCATTACTTTCATGAAAAAATCAATATTGGATTGAGCACCAACAACATGACCGAGTTCTCTGCTCTATATGCTCTTCTAAAAATGGAAGACAAAAAGGAGGTGATTGATATTTAGATTTTCAGCAACTCAAAATTATGTATTGACTGGATGAAAGATGCAGTTCAACTATCCCATATAGAGATTCAATTGATTGGTCAAAACTTGAAAATTATAGCCAAACAATTCAATGATATTCATTTCACTCATATTTTAAGGGAACACAACATGGAGGCCAACTCTTTTTCAAAGGAGGCGCTTTTACTTAATGCTAATGTGATTCAATGGGAAGAATTTTTCGGAGGATGGTTGGTTTCTAGATTAGAATAATCCTTCTTCTAATCTCATTAGCTTGGACTTCTTGAGTTGTGAATCATTTGTTGATGTCTTTTTGAACTTTTGAGGTCCTTTTATTATAAATAGATTAGAGAACGATATTTTTGAACATGTGTGTAGAACCATTAATAGTTTGCGTGAAAGCGCCTTTTGAATGTACATTCTATCCCTTATTAGAAAGTGTGGTTTTTTTTTTGAGGAAAAAAAAATAATGAGATTAATTATTAGTATGTGCCTATTTTACTGCACTAAGATTCAATCAATTTCACACCATGACAGAAAAAAATCAAGTATCCATACACACAATTATGAAATTTTATTGCACTAGCATTTAATCAATTTCACACCATGAAAGAAAACACAATGTATACATAAACATAATGATGAAATTTTAAATTAAAATGAAAAATTAACATGTATTTATTTTTCCTATAACAAGTGGTACATTGCCATCCCAGAGAAATGTCAACTTTGTATACAATGTTGCATGAAACAATATTTACATGTATAAGGAAATGAAATGAATTTGACATCACAAGTTGATTGAATCGTTGTCAGTTCCATCCTCATCTTCTAAAACCCTCCTCATCCTCACTAAGTAAAAACATAATAAAAAAGCATAAGTTCAATAAACTAATTACTAATATCTATAGAAGTAACAAAGTGCATATAAGTTAAAAATCCGTCAATACCCTTTGACTCCTCTAAACCACTCTCGCCACCATCTGTCCAAAAGAATATAATAATTCCAACTATATAAAAGTTCAAAAATTAGCACATAATTAACAATAAATTACCAGGGGCATGAATTGGTAAACTTCCACCATTCTTTCATAACCATCATTGAGGGTGCAGTTTATTTCTTCTTGAGTTGGCTCTCGACTATAATCATTTTACCATATATAATAAGCAAAAATCATATTAAATAATGACATATACTAAACTAGTATATTGGCATTATAAACAAGATTATTCATAAACTTAAAAGCAACCTCTAATTGAGGGCCTCCCGACTTCACCAATAGAATGTGCATTTTTTTTTTAAAATTATGTCCAATCATGCTTATACATAAGATAAGATAATAGCAATTAAGTTTATCACTATATGACAAATAATCACAAAAGTAGATCAATGGTATTAAAAGAATACACGAGAGAAATAATATAATGTGCTAGTACAAAGACAACTCCTAGATTAGTGCCAAAAGCATATCAAAATAAATAACTAAAAGTTAAAAGCTTAAGAAGCTAGTAAATTAAGAAAGTACAATATTATTTTATATTAATTATGTAAAGGTTAAACAATTAATGATAAATGAGCCATAAACAAATTTAATCAATAATTCAACTAATCATGTATTTTTTATTACCTTTGTGGATTTTTGTTGTGTTGTCTAAGTGTCCACTCCTCATGCTACCTTCTCAAGAGAGATCTTACTAGCATCTTCCCAATATGTAAGGATGTTTTTAATTACAATTTTATTAAAATTCATTGGTCTAATTTTCATTTTTCTTTCCACATCATGGAGTTTACTAATGAGCCCGTTGAATTTGTTTGAAACCACAAAAAATTAAGTTAATTATAAAATTCAATGAAGACACAATGAAATAGAAAAGGTAAAGGACAAGGAACATGGGTGACTACGAAGAAGAGTAATTAGAACATACTTCACCTGACGTGGTATCTCTTCCTACTCATAGTCTCAAAGAAGCTATGAAGGACCCATATATCACTAAATTGTGTGTTTGGGAAACTTTTATGTAGACATTCTAATGCTCTTTGCTTATTAACAATACTTATTTCATCCCAATGTTTGTGGTATTCTTTTGACCACTCCCTAGTGATAGTGAAAAAAAATTCTCGATGGAAAAATGTTTCCACTTCCAATGAATCAACTTGTACATCTTCATGATAAATCGATTATTTTCCTTCTGTCAAGGCAAATCTTTGCCTCAATTATCGTCAACTCTATACCCTATGCTTTTTTATTATGATTTTACTTAGTGAACTTATTATCGTCAACTCTATACACACATAGCAAATAGTGTATTGTATTAAATTAATATTATAACACACATTTTAAATTTCACTTGAAAATGCAAGATAAATTGTGTCTCAGTTAACATGCGTAAAGTGACTGTGGTTGAGACTCCTGGAGCTTAATCCCATCGAATGCATATAATCCTTACATATATGGTTTATCTTTTGATGTTAGATCTTTTAAAAATTCTCCAATATTTTTTATTAAGTTCTTCTACAACAAAAAATGGAATATAGTAAAGATTAGAATTGTAAATGCAACTCTTCATAAAATAAAATACGTATGTTTTAGTATTATATAACAACAATAAAGCATGTGATTACAACTCACTACGAGCATGTTTCCTTCATTTACTACTTTTTCTTTACTTGTACTTCCATGACATTCATCATCTCTTTCCTTGGATTATGCATCATTATTGGTTCCCTCACCCCTAGAAGCCATATGATCTATAGATATATTACAATAATAAACAACCGAGGTAACCAAATAAAATCCATGGAATTAAATATATTCATAATTTGACATGAACATTGAAAATACATATGTATAATATCAACATATGCAAAGACACTTTGATCATGGAATAGGATAAGTAGAGGGGTAGTTCTATGCAACTATCATGATACTTATCGAATAAAGTCTCGCAATTTTCATAGTTAATAGAAACTGGTTATCACACCATGATCAACACCATTGCAACCTACTCTCATCCCAATATATCTACTTGAGGGTATGTACTTAGATGCTTAAAGAGTAAGGGAGTACAATTCTACAAACAAGAGGGGATTATTTTTATTAATTTATTTTACAAAAAACTAATGAGCATGTTTATTGATATTGACCTAAGTAAAACCTGAATTAGTGAATTATGGTTAATTTTAAGAGAAGGAACATAGCAATAATTCATGACTAATAATAATTGATAATATTATTATTTCGATTATCTTAACTTGCAAGGGGTAAAGGTAAAGGAGGAGAGGAAGAAACAAGAAGAAGAAAAATGATAAGAGAAAGAGAAATAAGAAGAGAAGGAAAAAAAAGAGAGGGGGAAGGGGGGAAATGAAAGAGAATGAAGGAGAGGGAGAAAAAGAGGAAACATAAAAGATCGTAGAAAAAGAGGGGAAATGAGAGGAAGAACAAGAGGGGGAGAAGCAAAAGAGCAGGAGGGTTGGAGAAAATGAAAGAACAAGAAGGAGATGGAGAAGAGAAAGAGGAAAAGGAAAGGGGGGAATAGGATAAGGAGGGAGAGGAAAAAGATGAGTAGGAAAAGGCCATGGAAGAAAGGTAAATGGAAAGAAGGAGAAGGAGTCAAGGGGTAAACAAAGGGAGAGGAAGGAGAATGGGAGGGAGAATAAAAAGGGGAATATCATAGACACAAATAATAAGATGGATTTGGATAAGAAAGAGGAAGAAGGAGGGAGAGGGATAAGAATAAGGAAGAAGAAGAGGTGGTGGGAGTAAAGAAAATGGAAAGAGAAAGAAAGAAAAGGAAGGAGAAGGAAGGGAAAATAGAGAACAAGAAGAATACAAGCAAGAATGYGAAGGAGAAGGAAATTAGAGAAGAAAAAAGGARAGGTAAGAGGTATGTAATCCTTAAACAYTAACTTGTTTGTTTTTTTCATAAAATGAGATCCCAAATATTAACCCAAATCCCATTCTAAATCATATCTCAAATTTGAAAAAAATTAAAAAAGGGCAAATGGGAAAMAATCATATCTTGGAATCCAATAGATCTGATGAAGGTTCTCAAATCTCCCTTGGCCACTCCTATTGAATGCCCCACAAACCTCTCTCAGCTACAAGAAGTTATACTTCACAATTTCATGTGAAATAAAACTATAAAGACCCTCGTTTTCCACTATAAGTTCAAAAGTGATAAATGGGCGAGGAAACCCCACTATTTATGTCACTTTTTTTCCACATGTTATGTGTTTGCGTCAGCGACACAAACTCCCAATTTGTATCAACTATTTTGACACAAGTATAATTGTGCATTGGGGTTACGTTAAGGTTGCATCATTGTGGTGTCAATTTCAATTGTTTGGTGCATAATGTTAAATATAATACAAGTTATATTTATCTCAATAATTATTATAATTATAGTTATAATAATAATAATAAAATAATAATAATCTAATAGAATGCCACAACCTAGCGAGCCCCCAAATAATAATAATACATTTGGAACATATACATAGCTAGATGTGCATGCAAAATATGGAAACAATATATTCATATGGATAAATATTGATTTTTTTTTTAACAAATACAAACAACTAACCACCTTAATATGAAGAAAAGAGTAAGTGCTAAATTTAATAAATACCAGACATTGAAAATTCACCTTACCCATTATTAGCAATAATTCCCAATGCCCAAATAAATGGAATTTGAAAAGTTAGGGCGTGAAATAAAATTTGAAGCACAACAAATATAAAACAAAGGTAAACTAATTTATTATTTTCATTATTTCTTGTGCGGAAATGTATCATTAATGGAAGACCATGTGATATGGGATATATATGATGATGGATGTATGAAATAATGAAAGATGGTAGCTAATATAGCCTCGATTTGGGTTCAAGTCATACCAAGTGACATGGTAGTGTTTGTGTTCATGTTTGTGTATGTGCACTAGTGTACACAATAAAAGTTAGGGCCAAGGGAAAGTCCTTAACATGTTTGGTGAAATTGATACCCCCACTACTACTCATAGCTTTTAAGTCAAAGGTAACCGAATTGAATGGTGTTAATTTGATCATATGTCATGTTAATCTAAGCATATTAGCCTCATCATCATAAGAGGAACCTAGTTTGAAAAAAAACAAAACCTTTACATTAACTTGTTTGGATGTAATTGTA
>SNQJ01S0110771.1:29009-46205 GCA_010110895.2 Picea sitchensis
ACACATCCAAACACAAATCAAGTTTATAGACATCTCTTCACTAGGAGCGGTTGATCATTATGTCGTTAAGATTGAGAAAAAAAATTGGTTGAAGGGAGAGAAAGAGTTTGCAATTAGAAATTAGCTACAACACAAGAAGGGTAAAGGTGATCTTCATTCTTAGAACAAAGGATAGAGCAAAGTTAACCATCCTTGAGACAACTAGTCAAAGTTGTGTGAAAAGAAGAAGAACAAGAAGTTGCAGGACATATGCAAGTGGTGTGAAACCCATGAAAGTCCTTGTCACAACAAAGAAAAATGTTGTTTCAGATAGTCATTATTGGACGAGCTCAAAGCATTGGACCTTGGTTCATCCCCAACACCACTAGATCCCATGAATAAGGGAAAACAAATCAATTAAATTAATAATTATAATTATGATTGTTGATGTTGTTGTTATTATCAATTATTCTTTATTATTATTATCATCGCCATCAAATATTTATTTGTTATTGATAGTTATTATCTTATAATATTTAAATATTAATGAGATTAATTGGCACTAGGAATCCTAAACCCTACATAACCAAGAATTCTTATGGAGAAACCCTAACTTTGGCAGTGATAAGAGGTTCAAGGCACTAGGTGCTGGCGTACACATGGCGTAGAGGACAATGGTTGGGATTGGTGTTTATTTGAGATGGAGGGATATGATCCTCTTGTTGATTACTGAGAGAACCTGTTGTTAGAAGCAGAGATATTCTCAAATTTGAGGTTAACCCAAGATGCATTCCATTCGATGGATGAGGTCTCCTCACTCAATTTTAGGAAGGATTTGAGCCCCCCCTTATTAGTGGATAGTCTAGAGATTGTTCCTAGATCTACCACCTAATCACATTGGGATCCACCAATATGGCTCGTATTCAGGCGAATTTAAAGTTTAAACCAATGTAGCAGATCCTTGGGGGACTCGATCAAGTTGTCATTGACTCATATCCTAACGTTGAAGCTGACACAAAAAACAAAGAGGTCATCAGTTGGTTTAGCAAAGGGTGCATAAGAAACCGATCACTCAATGAATTTTCCCACTCCTGTGTGGAAAGAAGATATTGAAAAAGGTTTTTACCACAGTGCAGGTAAGAAACGTAGAAAAACCATTAGTTCTCGGAGAGATAGAGTTGCTCTCGTAGTCAGGGAGGACTTAAAAGTCACCCAAATAGTATACTTAGATGGTCGTGCTATCGTAGGCAAATTTGTGGGCAGAAGAATGGCATAAAAAATAGTAATTGCATGGATGGAAAAGGAATAGGGGTTGTCCCTAGGATATATACTTATTTTCCATATACTCTCTATAGGTTGGATGGGGGTGATATTCAGATCCAAGACACACACAAAGACTGTTTTAGTGAGACGATGGTATTGGGATCGACATCTTTTTTTCTCTAAACCATGGCATCCCTTATTCGATGCCAAAGAGGAAAACTTATCTAGTCTTCCGATATGGATAAAATTACCAAATCTCCCCATTGAATTCTAGTCAGAAGAGGGCTTAAAATCCATTGGAGAGGTGTTGGGAACTTTCATAACAACGACCAAAAGGTACAAGCCCTCAAACTATCATTTTGTAGCCAAAATTCTCGTGGACATTGATCCAAGTCTTGGTCTCTATGAGTCAATGGATATTGTCTTGGGGAATAAAAAGTACATTGAACAATTATATTATATACATCTCCCCTTTCAATGCTCTCATTTTCATCGAGTAGGACATCTACATGCATAATGTGAGATGATTTTTTGCAGGTCAGGACCTTCGAGTGGTTGTTGTTTCGCCACCCCCCTTAAGATAAGCTTAACTCAAACTTTGGAGACAACTTGAATACACAACTTTCCCCGACCAATCTTGCTAAGGTTTCAGGAGGGGCCTTAGTGGAGAATTGGGACGAACCCCCTCCAAAAGTGCAAATATAAAATACTATCTATGCATATGACTCAACCATTCCGAGTGTTGAGGTGGACACTATGTTGGACAAACTAATGAAGGATCTTGGACTCATCGTCTCGCAACGAAACAATTTAGAATCATTTTGGGCCTCAAGTGCATCGGATCTACTAGCTTCTGGTAAGTCACCCTTTGATATCCCTACTATCTCGACATGCATTCATTCAAAGTTGGGTAATGAGTTACCTGATAAGGTGGGGGTGGTGTCCAACTCTCCCACAATATAGGTTGATTATATCCTCAACGTTGTCGATAATTTGATTGTAAACATGGGATCTCTTTTTCCTTCCCGTGATAATTTTTCTATGAAATCAACCCTCCCTCTTGGGCCCAATGATGCTCATTTGAAACCTCAATCCCTCTCTTTTCTGGAGGACTAGGAGAGGATGTAAAGAAATATTTGCCTCAGCCAAAAGTAGTATGTAAATTGGTTATAAAACATGCATAAGAGCATGCATCCAGAGATGTTTGTCAAGGGAGGAAAAAACTCATCACAGGGGGTTCTTAGAGTAGGAATGACCTCAAGGAAGGTTTTTCCATTATCATTATGGCAGTCAATGTCTGTGGCTTAGGAGGGAAAGCCAAAAAATTATCCCTCCATAGGATCTATGACGAGTCCAAATAAGATATTTTACTCATTTAGGGGTTGTTTAGATTTCTTTCTCTTTGATATTGAACGTTTATTTCCATATTGGAGCTTTATTGTCTTAGACTCTATTGGTCTTTCTGGTGGATTAATAATGGGTCTCTCTCCTAAAGTAAAACTCTCTAACCCCTTCTCCATTGCCTCTGGCTTTTTTTCATAAATTTACAACAATGAATTGAATCATCAATTGTTAATCCTCAATGCATATGGACCTTATTTCGGGAAGGAGCCATTCTAGGATAAATCATTTGCAAATAGTTTGATCTCCGATGACAGTTTAATTATTGGGGGTGACCTAAATTTCACGGTGAACAAGGATGAATTTTGGGGCCAAAGGAAAAATTGTCAAATTACTTTTTGGAGAAAAATGAAACTCACAGGTTGGTCAATATGGAACCAAATTTGTTGAGACCGACCTGGTATAGCAATCAAGGTGGGGATGATGGTATTCACAAATGCCTTGACATATTTTTAGTCAATGAAAATATTCTACATGCTATAACCAATTATCTCTCGTGGGTGGGTCCTATTCGTTGTTCAAACCATTAGCCTATTTTTTTGGAAATTGGTTGCTCAGAAGAGAAGTTAGGATCTCCCTTTAAATACAACTCTATCTAGGCTAGCATTGAGGAATTTAAAAAATTGGTATATTCGTCCTAGACCCCTTTCCATGTGGATAGTGGGTTACCATCCAACGAACATTTTATACAGAACCTTTAGTCATTAAAAAAGGAGGCCTTGGCATGGGCTAGGAATCAAATGCAATATAATTAAATTTGGTCGAAAAGGAACTTGAAGAGATCTATGTGTTGGCAATAAAGAACTCATCGATTATCAAAGATGTTAGGGAATGATGCAAATTTATGGAATCCAAACAACATTCTATATTCCTCGAGAATGAACAAACTTTGCATCTTAATAATCGAGTGCTTTGGCTAGAAGCGAGAGACCAAAACTCAAAATTCTTTCATAAATTTGCAAACCATACAAAAAATTACTACTCTATCTAGGAACTAGAGGACACCCTTGGGAACAAGAAAAGGGGTTTTGTTGAATTAGCTGACCTAGGGGTGATGTAATTCAAAGGCCTTTTTGTAGAATATAAGAATGAAAAAGTTGGAGACATGTTGAAACTATTAGCCTTGTTCCCGAGGATAGTAGACTAGGCTGGAAATTGGAATTTTTTCAAAGAAATCACCATGGAGGAGCTCAATGGTGTCTTGGAGTCATTTAAAAAGGACAAGATTCTAGGACCCGATGGCTGGACAACTGAATTTTACATATATTTTTTTGATTTTGTGGGGGAGGACCTCCTTGGATTTATGGAAGAAATTAGAATAGAGGGAAAGCTAAAATTAAGCATTGATGCCACCTTCTGAGCATTGATTACATAATCAAATTATCCCTCTTCTTTTGATGACTTCAGATCCATTGCACTCTGTAACTGTCTATATAAAATTCATTCCAATATCATAGCAATGAGGCTTAATCCCCTGCTATCAAACTACTTATTGCAAGAACAATTTGGTTTTTTTAAAGCCAGATTCATTCACGAAGCTATTGGGGTAGTGCATGAGGGAATCCATTCCATCAAAACTCAAAGGAAATAGGTGGCGGTTTTGAAAATTGTTTTATCAAAAGATTTTGATAGATCCTCTTTGTTGTATCTTTGACTCTTGTTATTGGATATTGGGTTCGAGTTGTAGATCATTAAATGGATCATGGCATGTGAAACTTCAACGTCCTTTGCAATATTAATCAATGGTGCAGGTTCCTCCTTCAGATCTGGTCGGGGGCTCTGACAAGGTTTCCCTTTATCTCCCTGGCTATTCCTCTTGGCAATGGAAGGCCTCAATTGGGCCCTTACTGAAGCAAGAAATATGCGGTCCTTCCAGGGTGTAAACTTTGGGACTTTGATTAGACTCACTCATCTTTTATTTGTTGATGATGTATTAATTTTTTGTCAGTTTGCTATTGTATACCGTCTAGTTTTAAATAATATTCTAACTATGTTTAGTGCAGTGACACAGATGTCTGTAAATGAAAGGAAATCAACTATCTACCTACCTACTGTCAAGGAAGAGCATCAAGAATTATTCTCCTCATCATTCCATTCAAGATCAAATAGATTGAGGACAACTTAAAATATCTTGGCTTTTCCATTAAGCCAAATAAATATGGGGTTACAGATTGGTTGTGGTTGGTCTCAATAGTGGAGCGCAAAGTTAATCTATGGCGTAATCGTTGGATTTCTAAGGGAGGCAGAATAGTCCTTATCAAATCAATATTGGAAGCAATTCTCGTCTTCTGACATCTCTTGAACTTTGTTGGAACACATTTAAAATTATAATCCTGAAGCTTTACCTTACCCTTTTTACTCTATCTCAGAGTCGGTTTACAAATGATTAATCAATTTCATTTCTTTTAGCCTTAAGGCATGCACGAGGTCCATCGTCGATTAAGATCCCTCGCTGATCGGACGATTCTTTTTTCCATGAGTTTTTGGAGCCGCCTGATTATTAAAGGAACAAGCCACTAGAAACTACTTCAGAATTTTGTACTTCAAAGTTTCACGCTTCAGGCATTTTGCCATGTTGCAACTTCAAAGTCCCGATACTCGAAAGGTGTTCAAAAAATCCTAGTTATCGTACATGTATACCTTCGTAAGCTTTGACACATCATCATGGGTAGTGGCCTGGCAAAATTTTAATAAAGTTAATTTGTCGATGCACGAAACAGTAAATACCTAAAAGCTAAACCCCAATTAAAAGTTAAATAATAACTTCGCGCATTTGGAGTTCAGATATTCACCATTCATCACACTCTAGATTCACGAAGTCCAAACTCCCAAAGTACCTTAAACACTAAGAAGGTTTAATTAAAGTTAAAGATAATTATCCAATGATCAACCGCTTCACGATTTCGAATTTCGGGAATCCTACCTCAAGCTATCATCAAATATCCCGAAGTCCGAAAACCCAAAAAGACTTAAAGTTAGATATGATTTATTAATGGGTTAAATATGATTATCTTGCAATTAACTTTTCCCTAAATTACAGTTTAGGTAAATTCAAATTTTATTCATCTCACCTCCTGATCGTGAACCACCAAATATTAATGGCACTAATAATGGCTCTACGACAATGATTTCAAATAAGATCGCAGATCACCGCCTAGATATTTTTATTAAGGAAAATGAATGCATCGTCAGTAAAGGTATTCGTAAATCAATACACTTAAGGTGAATAAAGATATGGGATTTTGAATTCTATTTGCAATCTCACAGAACAATAAGTTTTAGTAAGCTAAGAAGTTTACACGTTTCCCTGTAACAGGTAACATGGTTTTGAGCTTGTAATATCATGGCGCTGCGAAAAATGGCTAAAGCAGCTGGTGAGAACATAAACCCGAACACATACGTCCTCTCGAATACTTCACCAAGAGCTATAGATACTGTGAAAACCTGGACGCAGGTATTTGATGTTCTGCAATACGAGTTGATAAACTACCCAGAGGATTCGAGTGACGAGGTGACTGAAACCCATGCGATGAAGCTCAGGGATATAATGCAATCAAAGCTGCACAAAATAGCCATGTGGCCAAGGCTCTTGCCGTACAATGACATGATAGGCTGGGCTCTGGAGAATGTGGACATTGCAACTAGGAGCATCTGCAATTCATAGAAAGTGGTTATCGGGTCTTTCCAACTAGATCATATACAGGTAATTTATAAATTATCCCTAGTTTTCAAATACAGTTATAATGTCAATTTCCTAATGGAGTTCGACAAAGTAGAATGCATGCAATATGGAAAGAACTACCATGACTTGATCAAGGATTGGTGGGGACACCCTGAGAAATCCAGAGAAGACACCCATGGCATATATGCCACAACAACATTAGATGCCCATATGATATATGTGGCTATGATGTTGTGTAGACTTTTCGAGAGGAAGGACTCTGCTCATTTCTTGCTGCCATGGGTACCAATCATGCATGAAGTAGCAAAAGGTTTTTCTTTCGACTGGACCAAGATGTTATCGGACAATTTGGCCAAGGATATCACAGAGTATCAGTCGTTAAAGGCCAAAGGGAAACATGCCCCTTTCTACATGGAAGCATACATTATGGATGCCATTTGTTTTATGACGTCATTCCCTTTGATGAGTTGGAGCTAGACTCCGACCATCGCTGATCCCATACATTATCACTCCAAGCTGTGGGAGGATAAAGCAAAAGATTTCTTCTATGAAATATACCACTATGTGGTGGTGTCGATGCATATCGCCCTCTATGGTTGCCTGCCTCCCAGGATTTCAGATAGGATCATGGCCAACCTAGGGAAAATAGAAGATTGATATATTGAGGAACATTTTTCCTACATCAGGGTTTTTGGGTGTTCAGTTCCCCCACATGATTTACCAAATTTTCTACCAGATCGGTTGGTGTGTCGAGAGGTAGCATATCAAACTGTGATAGGGGGAATCAGTAAAGAATTAAAAGCAATGTAGAAAAAGGTATGGCCAACCTTCCCTCTACAAGTTGGTATGTTTTCATTGTTAGATTTTGGCCACTCAAAAGTGGAGGCCACAACCCTAGAAGACATTAAGCTAGTTAGTATTGAGTTCAAAAAGCATGATCCCCATAATATCGTGGGAAATCATCTGGCCCCATACAATCTAAAGAAATATGAGCATGAAGATTCCCCACAGAATGAAATATTCTGGGGAGCAAGGTCGTATCAGGAAGTGTTGAGCAGAGTCTGAACTCTAGCTCCAGATCAATTAGCCGAGTTCTACAGTTTCCAAAGACACGGGAGAAATAAATTTTCTAAAGTCTTACAGGGAGAACCTTAGACACCTCCCTCTACACAGGAAGTTGCAACTCAGGGTTTGGAGACAGGGAGTTCCAGCGAACAAGATACTCAAGGGAACTCGAAGAAAACTGAAGTTTTGACACATGAGGTGGATACTGCATTATCAAATCCACCAAGTGATAGAGCAAAGGCTCAATTTGAAGCTTTGATAAAAAGGGGACATGATACATCACCGTCCACACCAAATAAAATGGCTACCGACACAATAGGCCAACAACCATCCACCAAGACAGGTAGCCCTATTATGTCTTTAACACCTTTACAGTCAAGTTAGGGGAATCCAAATGTTGAAGTCGTATTTATAGAGGACCTTACTCCGATTTCAGCTGAATAAATGCCTCCTTCCGACTTCTTTTTCAACAAAAAGAGGAGGGCTATAGTTAAAAGGGAAACACATCAAAATGATGGTGCAACAGTAAAAAGGAAGAGGATGTTGTATTATGGACAAGGCCTGGATGATACAGATTTTTCTAGGGAAATGGCGGGCTCATTAGGTTCCTTTGCCACGACCAATCAATACTCAATATAAAATCTAGCAGAGCAACTGAAACAGAGAGATCAATTGGTAAGGTAGTTGCAAATCTAGATGAAAACCACGGAACAAGAGGTAAGAACACAAATGAATAAGGATTTTGAACAGGTCAGAGCTGGTGACAGACAAGAGATTCAACAACTCAAAACTAGCCTTGATGAAATGCATAAAAATTCACAGGCCAATAGAGAAATGGCCATTCAGTAGGGAGAATCGATCAAACAACTTCAGGCAAAGATAGATTTATTTGAAGTTACAACATTGGAGATGGCAACCTTCCAAGCTCAGGCACTAGAGGTACATGAAAGGCTGGAATTAGCCCAAAAATATATGTTTATGAAAGTGGAAGCCATTCAAAGTTGCTATCAGGTGGTAGACCTTTCTCTAAATAACATTTACATTAAGGAGAGAGAAGCCACTGCATCTCGGGCTAAGTTTCAGGAGGCCATTTTAATAGCAACAAAAGATGATGTAGCAAAGGTCCCTCAATTGTCTCTTTCTGAGCAAACCCAAGGCGACATAATCTTGAAGGCATGGGAGACGAATATGGCTGAAAGTAAAATATTATCTAGGGAAGTAAATAAAGTTTGTGAAGAAGTAGTGTCTTCACTCGACAAAGGGTTACTTGACTTTGAAAAAGATAGTATCTCTGAAGCCTTGGGGCAGATTGACATAGAAAAAAATCAACATAATTCTAAGACAAGAATAGAGGAATCCCAGATGAACATCCAACAATTGAAACAAATCGACCTTATCCATATTAACAAATGGATAGTAAATCCCAGTTTACAGCTAGAGGCTACATCTTTGGAAGCAAGGAAAATACATGATAGGTTACCTCATATAGAAAAGAAGCTATATATTTTCGAGGCAAATGAAATAACAAAACCTTATGGGTTGGTAGTGCAGTTAGTAAGCAGATGCATCTAGTGTGTCGAACATGGAAAAGCCAACACATCTGGAAATAAATGAGACACCTTGCGCATAGTACTCGTCATGATCAGATGCCAATGACCTCCAATATGGAGGATATGGAAAGGAAACGTCTCTACAGGTAGGTGAAGAGACAGAGGATATGTAAATGGAACCTTTTAATTTTTGCATATTGTAATATTTAATACTCTTTATGAGAAGTCCAACCGTTTTAGGTTGAGACCATTTTGTATAAATACATGAATCAAAGACTTATTTCAGGCCGCTTCTTGTCAATTGTAACATAGAAGACTCTCCTTATAGAGTATTAATACAAGTGCAAACAAATATTCCAAGTTTTGTTCAAATCTGGGTTATGTGTTTCTTTGTCTTCCATTGCTCATTTTCTTTATGTATTCCTGAATAAATGTTGATTCCAATTTAGTACTACAACTACTGAAATCGTATTGTATCAATAATTTATTGAGTAAGTAGCTTTTCCTCTATATTTACTGTGAGTAATACAAGACCTGCTTGCTGTGTGGATTACTGTATTTCTATGCATTATTCAAGGTTATACTAATCTACTCTCTTCTACTACAACAAGGTGGGATTATTCTGTAATTGATGCCCTTCTTTGTTTCACAGTTTTGTTATTTTCTTTCACTTCATTTATTATTTCGATTTTGACCTAGATACGAAATACATCTTTTGTGCTGCTACGAGGTTAATTTCATTAAGGAATTTTTCTCATATAACTGAGGTAGGAAAAGAATTTTAAATCACACTCTTAAACAACTTCCTTGATGCTTGACATTATCCTTTGAGCCTTAAGTTTAATCTCAGGACCAACAACCTTGATCCCAAAAGGAATCCTTACCTGGATCTGAAAAATATGCTTCTATTACCTTTGGAAAGGTAGCTTGGAATACAAAGGGTCGCATCTTGCAAACTGGAAAATCTTATCGAAACCCAAAGCTTTGGGAGGATGGGGATTAAAGGACAGGGTTATGTTTGGTCAAGCACTGGTAGCCAAGTCCTTATGGGTCTTCTTGACACAAGAGAGACTTTGGAGTCATATTATAATTGCCAAATACATTTCCTTGCTCTCGGTAGTGGATTGGATCCGTCAAAGAAACAAGAACATTCCAAATGATTCAACACAATGGAGGGCATTATCGCAAGCATTTCTGGTGATTGATAAGTACCTATCTTGGAAGTCGGCAATGAAACACATGTGAGATTAGGATTAGATGCAATAGTTGGATGTGGAGAAAGAGTGTTCTTGGCAGAATATTTAAAACTCTCCTTACGTCTGAAAGGCTTATGTACTCTGAGCCAGGTTGCTAATATGGAGACGTCAACCATTTGGGCCCAAAACTGGTTTTTTGCTAGGGATTTGGATTTAGAACACAATTGGTCACAAGATTGGTCTGGTTTTACATTAGAACTACGAGAGTGCATATACACTTGTCGAATACAAATGATGAACTAGCTTGGGTTTTCCACTTGTCTAGTGGGAAATATTCAACAAAATTGGGATATCATTTATTGATGCATCAGGGGGATGAAATTATTCACTGGTTATATATTCATATTTGGAAGATCAAAGGGCCTCCAAAATTAGTCCTATTCTTCTAGCTAATTCTCAAAGGAAGAGTTCTCTCATGGGATTGCCTACAAAAAAGTGGTCAATGGGGGTCGAGGATCTATTACCTTTTGTAAAAACACTGAGGAATCCAACATACATTTATTCTTAGAATTCTACTTTATTAGGCAGGTCTAGAAAGAAGTGGAGGAAAACTTGGGGACCACAAATCTTTAATCTAAGGATAAATTCAAGAGTGCTCTAAAGATTTCTATTCTAACCCAAGGTTACACTCATAGAAATTCCTCCCCATTCTAGTTTCTTGGGGTCTATGGTTGGATTGAAACACTAGCCTTTTTAAGAACAAAGCATTTCCTTCTATCAAAGTCTCACAAAAGGTGCTTTCCCTGCTTCATTTCTATAAGGCCTCACCAGCTCCAAAAATCACCATAGTTTTTGAACCTCTATCCATTAATAAGAACATCCCATGGGGTTTCTTCAATGGGGCTTGCTAGGAAAATGCATAGTCTTGTGGCTTATGCATTGTAATATTTCCCTCACCATCTCATTACTTTCATGAAAAAATCAATATTGGATTGAGCACCAACAACATGACCGAGTTCTCTGCTCTATATGCTCTTCTAAAAATGGAAGACAAAAAGGAGGTGATTGATATTTAGATTTTCAGCAACTCAAAATTATGTATTGACTGGATGAAAGATGCAGTTCAACTATCCCATATAGAGATTCAATTGATTGGTCAAAACTTGAAAATTATAGCCAAACAATTCAATGATATTCATTTCACTCATATTTTAAGGGAACACAACATGGAGGCCAACTCTTTTTCAAAGGAGGCGCTTTTACTTAATGCTAATGTGATTCAATGGGAAGAATTTTTCGGAGGATGGTTGGTTTCTAGATTAGAATAATCCTTCTTCTAATCTCATTAGCTTGGACTTCTTGAGTTGTGAATCATTTGTTGATGTCTTTTTGAACTTTTGAGGTCCTTTTATTATAAATAGATTAGAGAACGATATTTTTGAACATGTGTGTAGAACCATTAATAGTTTGCGTGAAAGCGCCTTTTGAATGTACATTCTATCCCTTATTAGAAAGTGTGGTTTTTTTTTTGAGGAAAAAAAAATAATGAGATTAATTATTAGTATGTGCCTATTTTACTGCACTAAGATTCAATCAATTTCACACCATGACAGAAAAAAATCAAGTATCCATACACACAATTATGAAATTTTATTGCACTAGCATTTAATCAATTTCACACCATGAAAGAAAACACAATGTATACATAAACATAATGATGAAATTTTAAATTAAAATGAAAAATTAACATGTATTTATTTTTCCTATAACAAGTGGTACATTGCCATCCCAGAGAAATGTCAACTTTGTATACAATGTTGCATGAAACAATATTTACATGTATAAGGAAATGAAATGAATTTGACATCACAAGTTGATTGAATCGTTGTCAGTTCCATCCTCATCTTCTAAAACCCTCCTCATCCTCACTAAGTAAAAACATAATAAAAAAGCATAAGTTCAATAAACTAATTACTAATATCTATAGAAGTAACAAAGTGCATATAAGTTAAAAATCCGTCAATACCCTTTGACTCCTCTAAACCACTCTCGCCACCATCTGTCCAAAAGAATATAATAATTCCAACTATATAAAAGTTCAAAAATTAGCACATAATTAACAATAAATTACCAGGGGCATGAATTGGTAAACTTCCACCATTCTTTCATAACCATCATTGAGGGTGCAGTTTATTTCTTCTTGAGTTGGCTCTCGACTATAATCATTTTACCATATATAATAAGCAAAAATCATATTAAATAATGACATATACTAAACTAGTATATTGGCATTATAAACAAGATTATTCATAAACTTAAAAGCAACCTCTAATTGAGGGCCTCCCGACTTCACCAATAGAATGTGCATTTTTTTTTTAAAATTATGTCCAATCATGCTTATACATAAGATAAGATAATAGCAATTAAGTTTATCACTATATGACAAATAATCACAAAAGTAGATCAATGGTATTAAAAGAATACACGAGAGAAATAATATAATGTGCTAGTACAAAGACAACTCCTAGATTAGTGCCAAAAGCATATCAAAATAAATAACTAAAAGTTAAAAGCTTAAGAAGCTAGTAAATTAAGAAAGTACAATATTATTTTATATTAATTATGTAAAGGTTAAACAATTAATGATAAATGAGCCATAAACAAATTTAATCAATAATTCAACTAATCATGTATTTTTTATTACCTTTGTGGATTTTTGTTGTGTTGTCTAAGTGTCCACTCCTCATGCTACCTTCTCAAGAGAGATCTTACTAGCATCTTCCCAATATGTAAGGATGTTTTTAATTACAATTTTATTAAAATTCATTGGTCTAATTTTCATTTTTCTTTCCACATCATGGAGTTTACTAATGAGCCCGTTGAATTTGTTTGAAACCACAAAAAATTAAGTTAATTATAAAATTCAATGAAGACACAATGAAATAGAAAAGGTAAAGGACAAGGAACATGGGTGACTACGAAGAAGAGTAATTAGAACATACTTCACCTGACGTGGTATCTCTTCCTACTCATAGTCTCAAAGAAGCTATGAAGGACCCATATATCACTAAATTGTGTGTTTGGGAAACTTTTATGTAGACATTCTAATGCTCTTTGCTTATTAACAATACTTATTTCATCCCAATGTTTGTGGTATTCTTTTGACCACTCCCTAGTGATAGTGAAAAAAAATTCTCGATGGAAAAATGTTTCCACTTCCAATGAATCAACTTGTACATCTTCATGATAAATCGATTATTTTCCTTCTGTCAAGGCAAATCTTTGCCTCAATTATCGTCAACTCTATACCCTATGCTTTTTTATTATGATTTTACTTAGTGAACTTATTATCGTCAACTCTATACACACATAGCAAATAGTGTATTGTATTAAATTAATATTATAACACACATTTTAAATTTCACTTGAAAATGCAAGATAAATTGTGTCTCAGTTAACATGCGTAAAGTGACTGTGGTTGAGACTCCTGGAGCTTAATCCCATCGAATGCATATAATCCTTACATATATGGTTTATCTTTTGATGTTAGATCTTTTAAAAATTCTCCAATATTTTTTATTAAGTTCTTCTACAACAAAAAATGGAATATAGTAAAGATTAGAATTGTAAATGCAACTCTTCATAAAATAAAATACGTATGTTTTAGTATTATATAACAACAATAAAGCATGTGATTACAACTCACTACGAGCATGTTTCCTTCATTTACTACTTTTTCTTTACTTGTACTTCCATGACATTCATCATCTCTTTCCTTGGATTATGCATCATTATTGGTTCCCTCACCCCTAGAAGCCATATGATCTATAGATATATTACAATAATAAACAACCGAGGTAACCAAATAAAATCCATGGAATTAAATATATTCATAATTTGACATGAACATTGAAAATACATATGTATAATATCAACATATGCAAAGACACTTTGATCATGGAATAGGATAAGTAGAGGGGTAGTTCTATGCAACTATCATGATACTTATCGAATAAAGTCTCGCAATTTTCATAGTTAATAGAAACTGGTTATCACACCATGATCAACACCATTGCAACCTACTCTCATCCCAATATATCTACTTGAGGGTATGTACTTAGATGCTTAAAGAGTAAGGGAGTACAATTCTACAAACAAGAGGGGATTATTTTTATTAATTTATTTTACAAAAAACTAATGAGCATGTTTATTGATATTGACCTAAGTAAAACCTGAATTAGTGAATTATGGTTAATTTTAAGAGAAGGAACATAGCAATAATTCATGACTAATAATAATTGATAATATTATTATTTCGATTATCTTAACTTGCAAGGGGTAAAGGTAAAGGAGGAGAGGAAGAAACAAGAAGAAGAAAAAATGATAAGAGAAGAGAAAGAAGAAGGAACAATCAAAGAGAGGTGGGAGAAAGGAAATGAAAGAGGAATGAAGGAGGGAGAGAAAAAGAGGGAAGCATAAGGTCATTAGAAAAAGAGAATGAGAGGAAGAACAAGGGGGAGAGAAAAAAACGGAGGGTTGGAGAAAATGAAAGAACAAGAAGGAGATGGAGAGAAAGAGGGAAAGGAAAAAGGGAATAGGAAAGGAGGGAGAGGAAAAAGATGAGTAGGAAAAGGCCATGGAAGAAAGGTAAAATGGAAAAGAAGGAGAAAGGAGTCAAGGGGGTAAACAAAGGGAGAGGAAGGAGGAATGGGAGGGAGAATAAAAATGGGAATATCATAGACACAAATAATAAGAGGTTGGATAAGAAGAAGAGGAAGAGAGAGAAAAAAAAAAAAAAAAAAAAAAAAAAAAAAAAAAAAAAAAAAAAAAAAAAAAAAAATGGAAGAGAAAGAGAGAGAAAGGAGGAGGAGAAGGAAGGGAAAATAGAGAACAAGAAGAATACAAGCAAGAATGTGAAGGAGAAGGAAATTAGAGAAGAAAAAAGGAGAGGTAAGAGGTATGTAATCCTTAAGAAACACTATAACTTTGTTTGTTTTTTTCATAAAATGAGATCCCAAATATTAACCCAAATCCCATTCTAAATCATATCTCAAATTTGAAAAAAATTAAAAAAGGGCAAATGGGAAACAATCATATCTTGGAATCCAATAGATCTGATGAAGGTTCTCAAATCTCCCTTGGCCACTCCTATTGAATGCCCCACAAACCTCTCTCAGCTACAAGAAGTTATACTTCACAATTTCATGTGAAATAAAACTATAAAGACTCTCGTTTTCCACTATAAGTTCAAAAGTGATAAATGGGCGAGGAAAACCCACTATTTATGTCACTTTTTTTCCACATGTTATGTGTTTGCGTCAGCGACACAAACTCCCAATTTGTATCAACTATTTTGACACAAGTATAATTGTGCATTGGGGTTACGTTAAGGTTGCATAATTGTGGTGTCAATTTCAATTGTTTGGTGCATAATGTTAAATATAATACAAGTTATATTTATCTCAATAATTATTATAATTATAGTTATAATAATAATAATAAAATAATAATAATGAAAAATCCTAATAGAAGATACCACAACCTAGCATTTTAAATAATAATAATGCAAATTTGAACATGCAGCTAGATGCTGCAAAATATAAGATAATATATTCATATGGACAAATATTGATTTTTATTAAATACAAAACAACTAACCACAGTGTGAAGAAAGGTAGGTGCTAATTTAATAAATACAGGACATTTGAAAATTCACATACCCATTGTGAATAATTCCCGATACTTAAAATAAATGGAATTTGAAAAGTTAGGGCGTGAAATAAAATTTGAAGCACAACAAATATAAAACAAAGGTAAACTAATTTATTATTTTCATTATTATTTCTTGTCTTGAGAATGTATCATTAATGGAGAGACCATGTGATGGGATATATATGATGATGGATGTATGAAATAATGAAAGATGGTAGCTAATATAGCCTCGATTTGGGTTCAAGCCCTACCAAGTGACATGGTAGTGTTTGTGTTCATGTTTGTGTATGTGCACTAGTGTACACAATAAAAGTTGGGGCCAAGGGAAAGTCCTTAACATGTTTGGTGAAATTGATACCCCCACTACTACTCATAGCTTTTAAGTCAAAGGTAACCGAATTGAATGGTGTTAATTTGATCATATGTCATGTTAATCTAAGCATATTAGCCTCATCATCATAAGAGGAACCTAGTTTGAAAAAAAACAAAACCTTTACATTAACTTGTTTGGATGTAATTGTAAATGTTGAAGCGAAAAGTTTTTGAAAGAGTGATATGATCTTGAATGTTTTTAAGGTCACTAATTTGGATGCAATAGAATTTGTAGTAGCATCCCACTTTCCAATAGTTAATAACAACAATTTTCATGGCATTAATGGAGATGCAAGAATGTCTAGTTCTTAGACCTTACTTGTGGTGGTATTTAGGATGTTCATGGGGGCACAACAATGTCTAATGTTTTGGTGTTAAGTCAAAGGTAACCGAATTGAATGGTGTTAATTTGATCATATGTCATGTTAATCTAAGCATATTAGCCTCATCATCATAAGAGGAACCTAGTTTGAAAAAAAACAAAACCTTTACATTAACTTGTTTGGATGTAATTGTAAATGTTGAAGCGAAAAGTTTTTGAAAGAGTGATATGATCTTGAATGTTTTTAAGGTCACTAATTTGGATGCAATAGAATTTGTAGTAGCATCCCACTTTCCAATAGTTAATAACAACAATTTTCATGGCATTAATGGAGATGCAAGAATGTCTAGTTCTTAGACCTTACTTGTGGTGGTATTTAGGATGTTCATGGGGGCACAACAATGTCTAATGTTTTGGTGTTATTAGGGACATTTCTTGGTCCATAGTGATGGTGGAAATAAAGACCATTTCAAAGAGACAAATGGTCACAATATAGGAAGAGAAATTTTGAACGTTGCTTGAGTACTAAAACACCAAAATATTATTGTTCATTTTTTAGGTTGTTTCATAAAAATGGTAGGTTAAATTTTTGTTAAAAAAATTAAATTAGCACTTTCTTCACTATACATACATACATACATACATACATACATA
>SNQJ01S0110772.1:8616-34137 GCA_010110895.2 Picea sitchensis
AAAAAATACCTCCATCTTTGGCCCAGTATTGGAATCATCTTATACAACATAACCCTCACCCAATTGGGGGGAAACAACTTCTGGCTAGCTCTGTCATACCCCCTAATACAGACCAACCCTATCTAGGTATGTCTAATCCTATTTGGGGCTCAATTTCTCAACCCCACACCCCCGTTCAAGGGTACAACCCTATGAGTTACTTGCCTCCACACCAACAACCAAATCTTCTCAGATCCTCGCATTATATGCAGAATTCTTATGGTCCCACTGGTTTGCCGACGAGACTCCCTCCCCAAAGTCACCAGTACTCACATGTGAATAGACAATTACCTTTATTAGCCACCTTGGACCTCCCAGATTTGTCGAGGATTTTAAATGATCTGATCCGTCACTCTCCCCAATGGCCCGCCATACCAGCCAAACTACCATCCGACATCCCTAAATTCAATGGCAAACCAGGAGAGGACCCAAACAATCACATAATGACTTTTCACCTTTGGTGTTCATCCAACTCCTTGATGGATGACTCTATTCATTTACGCCTTTTTCAGTAAACCTTTACGGGTTCTGCCATGAAGTGGTAATTAGAATTACCACGAGGTTTCTTCGCCGACTTCAACACCCTGTCTATGGATTTCCTCACCCACTACCAGTTACCGATCCTCTATGAAACGGGGACCAAGATTTTGAGTTATTTCAAACAAACCAAAGCCACTCATATCTCTGATCACATTCATGAGTGGCGATAGAGATGACGTCTCATCAAACTCGAAATTCTTGATCAGTTGCTGGAAGAGTGGTTCACGAAATCATTCGTGAATGATATCGGTTGTGACATCGCCATGGGTGGAGTTGTCATGGAAGAATAGGCCATTAGTCATGTTCAATACCTTGACCTCTTTTACTCATAAACAAACACTCTTTACGACTTACTCCCTGATGTGCCTCACCCTTCTATTTCCGCAACTTCAACTACTCCTACTACTTCTCATGCAACCGATGGTGTGACTGGCACTTTCCATGCCCAACCTCATTCTGTCCAAACCTCAAGAACAACCCCAAACCCATTTCTTCTAATGTTCAAAATGCTTTGTCTCCTACCCCTCCCACCAGCAAGACTTCTGAGGTAAATGTTTTCCAATCTACCCCCGTTGGTAAAAACAAATCCAGAAAAGGAAAGGGTAAGAATAAGGATGAAAAAAATAATTCACAAGTAGAGATGACCAAAACACCGCCTATTGACGATAGGGATAATCACAAACCCCAATACCCTTGTCTTATCTGTGGTGATGATCACTACACTAAGGATTGTCCACGACGAGCTGAGGTTACTAAGTTCCTTCAAGGGACCATGAAACCACCCACTCCGACCGTATTGTCACAACCCTTCCCCTATCAACAATAGGACCAATTGGTCATTCATGACCAACCTTCCCCCTCTGACACATCATATGTCTTAATGTGTACAAGAGATTCAAATCAAAAAGACATCACACTTACCATTCAAGCCAAAGATTATCCTTCCTCCAAAGACACGGTTGATGCGATACCTCCTTCGTTGGTCCAACCATCTCCCATGACTCCACCTACCAATGGTCATCTTCATCTCGAACGACCGAGCCTCGATACAGTTCTTCTCCCTCCTCCAAAGGGCATCGTTCAGAAATCGGTTTTCAATCCTCATGCCCGTGCTGCCCAAAACTATAGTATTGTTGAATATCTAGCCCAAGCACCATATGCGATGTCAGCCCTTGAAGTCCTTCAAAGTTTCCCTATACAACGGAAGGCATTGTTGAAAGCTATCGGTGGAATCCACCCTACGGATACGAATTTAATAATTTTTGACTTGGAAGATCACATTCCAAGGTTACCCCCTCAACTCACATTCCAAATACAAGTTATTGTCTCTGACAAAAAAATTTGTAGAACAGTTATCGATGAGGGTGCCTTGATGTGTGTCATGTCTCTTACCTGCTGGAAAGCCATCGACTCTCCTCCTTTAACTGAATCCCACAACACACTCAAAGCCTTTAATGGCTCTGTTTTTAATCCTTACGGTGTCCTCCCTTCATTGTCGATTACATTAGAAGGCAAAAAAATCCAAGTTGAAGTGGAAGTCTTTGATGCTCCACTCGATTACAACCTTCTACTTGGTCGTAGCTGGATTGATTCCATGCGTGTATTTGTGTCGACTCTTTTCCATGTCATGCGTTTCCCTCATCAAGGAAAGGTCATTACCATCAACCAGTTATCCTTCCTTAACTCAAATACATGTACCGGAAACATATCGTTCATTGCCAAAATCCCCTCGGATATGAGAACGTCGATGTGGATCTTCTTAAAGAATCCCCGTTAATTGGCACCTTCCCCATCCCACCACCCGATGTTCCACATCCGTCTGTTGCCTAGATCAACATGATCTCCACCTCCATTCACATAACCCCTACATCTCATGACCCATGGATGGTACCCAACCCTGACGACCATCTTCGTTATGGAGAACAAATGCCTTTGAGTCCGGTCGAATCTGCCTATTAGGCCATTCAATCGACAACCCCTTCTACCCCCTCTCTTGGTGATTTATATCTAGATACTTTCCACGTCATTTTTCCCATGGACGAGATGATTATGTATGTTATGGAAGACACCCCCTGGGACAATGGACATCAT
Organism: Picea sitchensis; assembly: GCA_010110895.2. NCBI lineage: Eukaryota > Viridiplantae > Streptophyta > Pinopsida > Pinales > Pinaceae > Picea > Picea sitchensis. The sequence continues at coordinate 11,287 of SNQJ01S0110772.1, forward strand.
CGTTCCATCCTCTTCCTGGAACAACACACCATTGAGAGCTACCAACGGATCATGACCCCATTGACTATTGTCGTCATTTCTACCATTCCCAAGCCTACACACAATGTGTTTTCCAAAGGGAACTTAAGTAATATCTCACCCACCATCCCCCTTGACATATCCATAAAACCTAGAATTGTCGAAAATGTGCATATCGGAGCTTCGTGTTCCCCAAACAAAATTGTCACCAAGAAGTCTCTTTTCAAAGAATTTTGTGACGTCTTCTCCTGGATCTATGAAGAAATGTCGGGTATTGACCCTGACATTGTGATACATGAGATCAAGACATACCCAGACACTAAACCCATCCGGAAACACCTTCGTCTGGTTCACCCACATAAAGCGGCTGCTATCAAGATTGAAGTCGAGAAACTTCTCAAAGCCGACCTTATTTACCCAGTGGCCCTCGCTGACTGGGTTTCCAATCTTGTCCCAATCGACAAGAAACAAGGCACAATCCGCACGTGTGTTGATTATAGGGATATTAACAAAGCATGTCCTAAAGACAACTTTCCTACCCCCTTCGTCGACCAGATCGTCGACGATTGTGCCAGAAGTAAAATCTTCTCTCTGATGGATGGTTTCTCCAGATATAATCAAATCAATATCGTTCCTGCAGACCAACACAAAACCGCTTTTATTTGTCCTTGGGGCACTTTTGCCTATCGGAAACTTTATTTTGGTCTAAAAAATGTTGGCACAACATTTCAACGCGTTATGTCTTATGCCTTCCATGATATCAAGCACATCATGTAGCCATATCTAGATGAATTACCCACTAATTCCATGTGCCGTGTCGATCATCCAAAACACCTCCGAGCCATTTTCCTTCGATGTTGGTTTTACCATATACGCTTGAATCCTCACAAATGCATTTTCTGCGTAGAATCTGGTTGACTTCTAGGCTTTATTGTTTCACATCAAGGGATCAAGGTAGATATTTTGAAGGTCGAGGCGATTCTCAATCTCCCTCCTCCTTCTTCGCTTCTCCAGTTACAAATTTTGCAAGGGAAAGCAAACTTTCTTCATCGTTTCATCTCGAACTATGCTGACCTAACTCTAGGATTTACGCGACTGCTCAAGAAAGGGTCTGAGTTAGTATGGGATACCACTGCCAACAATGATTTTGAATCTTTGAAACTATCTCTGACATGTACCCCACTTCTCTTCCCACCTTATTATGGTCGTGATTATTTCCTCTACCTCACAACTTTGGACTACACCATCGCTATGGTTCTCGTCTAGGAGGATGATTTCCATGACGAACTATCATCTATTACTTGAGTCAAAGTCTTACGCCTACTGAAACCAAGTATTTTCATGTCCAAAAACTGGCCTTGGAAGCCGTCCAAGAAGTTCAACATTTCCGACACTATATCCTCTCCCGCAAGACTACAGTAATTTCTAACTGCAACCCTATGCAACACATTCTCACATGTCAACTGCTAGGGGGAAAATACTCCAAATGGATCATGATACTCCAGGATTTTGAATTAGAATTCGAACACGCTAAGTCCAATAAATCCTTAGTGTTTGTCGAGTTGATATGCTACTTTCCCTACTCTGAAACGAAAAATGTAGCAGCTGATTCATTACCTGATGAATCCCTTTTCCTGATTAGTTTTGATGATCTTTGGTGCGGAGATATCATCATATATCTCCAAACCTAGAATTTCTGGCCCAAATTGTATAGTACTGACCGCTGTCGAATACACTACCAAGCCCATAAGTATATTATCCTTGATGATACTCTTTATCGTCGTGGGAATGACTCAGTTTTTCGACGTTGCCTCACGTTTGATGAAGCCGAGAAAGCCCTAAATGACTGCCATTCTTGAGCTTGTGGTGGTCATATGTCTAGGTATGCTACTGCCCAAAAGATCTTGTGAGAAGGGTATTTTTGGCCTTCTTTATTTAACGATTGTATAATTGTCATCCAAAAATGCCACACTTGCTAGACCTACAACCATAAAATGCGATCACATCCTGCTCCTCTTCACCCCGTGGTCTCCGTCAGTCCTTTTGTGAAATGGGGTATCGATTTCATGACATGTCACCCTCACTTGGCCGGGGGGCATGGATACATTATTGTAGCCGTAGATTATTTTACGAAATGGGCCAAGGTGATGCCGACATTTGAAAACACCAGAAAGACCACAACATTATTCATAGTCAATCACATCATAGCTCATTTTGGTGTTCCTCAGGCTATCATCACCGATCATGGTAGCCACTTTAGAAACTTCATGATGTCTGAACTCACTGAAAGGTTGGGTCTTCACCATGAAAACTCAACACCCTATTACCCACAAGCCAACAACCAAGTCGAAGCAATTAACAAAGTCCGCATTACCATGCTTCGACGAATAATAGCGATTCAAAAAATGAGTTGGCACATGATGTTGTTTTCATCATTGTGGGCTTACTGGACATCCATTAAGTCTGCTACCGGGTTTACACCATTTCGATTAGTCTATGGTCTAGAAGCCATCCTGCCAATTGAATGTGAGATACCCACCCTAAAACTTGCCTTCAAACTCCTCCCAAACACTTATGCCGAAGAAGAACATATGTTATATCTCATGTGATTAGACGAAACTCATCGCGATCTCTCCCTAGTCATAGAAGCCCTGAAGAAACATGTCAAATCCCAATACGACAAACATGTCAAGCCTCGCATTTTCTCTGAAGGTGATCTGGTTCTCCCTTATGAAAAAGATCGGGATATGCTAGGAGCTGGAAAATTTGAAGCTATGTGGCGAGGTCCTTATATCGTTAGACGAGTTTTGGAGAAAGGAGCTTACAAGTTAGTAGATTATGATGGTATCCCTCTAAGTGAACCCAGAAATGGGTTGTACTAGAAGAAGTACTGTGCCTAAGGTCTCCTGTTCATGAGTACTTGTATTTTATTGTATCATACTTCTTGTGTGTTACTATAGCATGCTTTTTCGTTATCTGGTCTCTGCCCTTGACCACTTATGTTACATTGTGTTTGGTTTCCAGATGTCTGAGTATTCGCTACCCCACATTGGCGTTACTGATGGCACTAACCGTAGTACTCAGAACCTTGCTTCTACTGCTTGGGCAATTTACACCCCTACAAACGAACTTATCACTCTACGAGGTGTGTGTCTCAGTCGTGTGACCAACAATATTGCAGAGTATAGCGTCGTTATCGAATTGTTGATTGATGCTATTTCACTCGACATCTGCCACTTGGTTGTACAACTCGATTCGCAACTAGTAGTACTATATCTAAGTAATGTCTATGCTATTCGAAGTCCTACTTTATTACGAGTATATTTACGAATTTGCCTCTTGGAATGTTATTTTGATTATATTGAGTATCAACACATTCCTAGATGTCTAAATACATCAACTGATGCATTAGTTAACTATGTATTAGATAGACATTTGGGCCATTTATAAACCAATCACATCAAATGTATCACACAACACAAGATAAGCCGACAGAAGCCGTATATGTGTATATAACGATCAATTTTTTTTTTTACAAAAAGTTTCTATCCAAGGACCAAAATCTCAAAATGTGAAGCTCATAGCTTCTACAAAATAGTGTCATGGGTGATGCTCATGATAACACACAACTACCCTGGCCACCCTACGAAGAAGTCGACTAATAGACTCTGAAATTCCCACAGTGTGGCGTTGATAACACCGAGGGATCTCCCCGATAGCCATGTCTAGAATGTCGGTAGTCAACCCCTCCAAGTTTTTCTCCACTGCCTCATAGTCTTCGGCATCCCATCGTGCCACTGGAGCCACCTCTCCTTGCCATTGAATAGGATACATTCCTGTAGGTCGATATGGCCCCACATCTGTGTCATCAAAAAAATATTTTTCGATTAGTTCTTGGACAAACATAAAAACATTTTATATGATTAAAATTACAAAAACATTTAAAAGAACAAAATGTGTACTTCTTACCTAGGTCACCCCACTGAGAATCCTCAGGTAGGGATAAATCTGGATCCCTTCGGAAGTCTAAACCGACATATGTGTAATCATCAACCATCAACATCTGTGGTCGCAACCAGTTGAAGAATGAGTCATTTTTTTTTATGATAGGCCCAGCTACGTGTCGGGCCATGAGGTTGCACCACCTGAGCATCCTTGGATCCTGTGGGGCTAGTAAACCCCACTTAACCTGTAATCTCAGCAATGGGACCCTCTCAAGAAATAAGGGCACCAAAAGTGATTCATACCCAAACTGCTTCAAGTCACCCTTCGTGCATTTTGTCAATTACCTCTTCATATTGTGGAGAACTGCATATGACCAGTTGAAGACTCATGGCTCTGTGCACTCTATGGCATATTGGAAGTAGCTCTGGAGAGCCATGTGTGGAGTTGTGCTCCCGGCCATACGTGCTATAGTGAACAAGGTGGTTCATAGGGTCAAATATTGGAGCCCCCAAATAGCAGCCTTTCCCTTGCTTCTTTCTGCCTTTGGAACGCAGTACTAGCGACAATACTCACTCATAAGGAGTTCACCACCTCGGCTACCAGTGAAGCTAGCATCGTACCCACACCATGATAACCCTGTTATAAAGTAGATATCCTCAATATCTAGGGTCAATGTGTGAACTCCCACGTAAAAAAACTGTTGGTCCACATCTCACATATGAACCAAGTACTCCAACAACCTGATTTGGGCCTTCATGCCCGGAATCCAGAAGAATTTCAAGAGCCCACAGTCTCAGAGGGAAGAAATGGTACCTGGGTCATTCCTAGCAATGGAATCTTCCTCTTCATGTTCCCTTTCTCACCAATCCAACATCGTGATGGTCAAATTCCTGCACAAGAACCATAAGAGAAAGGTCAACAACTTGTTTCAAACCTTGGCATATTTTTTATTAAGCAAAAATCAAATTGAAATTTCATTTTTCGGCCCCTGCAGGTGCCCCTATAGCACAGTGCAAGATTCTCACAGGTTCCCTTAAATCCGCCTGCGCGAATCATGCATTCTCGTAGGTCTCGTATGGTTATCCTGCGAGAATGCTCAGGCGCAAGTTTTGGCCCTAAAACAAACCCAAAACCTTGAAAATTGCCAATGAAAACAAAAACTAAACCATGGAAAAGATAGAAGATCAAGAACTTACCTCGTTGATGAAGACGGTTCGCCAAATGATCGCTTGTGCCTCCCGCGATCGAGCAATGAAATTTGGGGGAAAAATATTTGTTTTGGACAAAGTTCTTGGCAAAATCACAAGGAAAATGGTAAAAGCCCTTTTTACCCATATTTATTCACTTTTTACCATTTTTGTTGATTTTTATTTTGTTTTGTCCATCAAACCTAATGCCTAATAGTCCTATGAGTGTGACTTTTTGCAGATATAGCGACTTTGAAGTCCACACGAAGGAGTACGGAAGTTTTTATTTTTATTTTTGTCGCTTGTACCACTGCTTTTTATGGATTTTAGGAAAACCTCGAGCTCAGTATTTGTTCGTTCTCATGCTCGAAAATACATGAGAACATAACTGAGTATACTTTTCTCATCTTTTCGTACTCGTCGTGGTAACACAAAAATGACGAACGCAAAGGAGTATCCTTTAAGCTCTTTTCACACTCCTTAAAAACGAAAAGATCTTCAAGAGACCTTATTTTGTTCATGCTCGTAAAAGTATCTGAATAAAACGTTTGATGGGCGATAGTTTATCACTTTTTCGGTCCTGTCGAACTATTTTATGAAAAAGGAACTGAGAGAGTTCTCTTTAAGTGTTTTTTAGACTCTCAAAACATGAAAAACCCCCGATTTTTCTATCTTTGGACTCATTAAACAAACATCGAAACACCCGTAATGGGACTGAGCCACTCCTTCCTAGGGTTCGTTAAACATACTCCGAGGGACTCTTCCGAAGGATGAGCTTACATCAACAAGCTTATGTTATCCTCCTCAAGCTTGCGTATAAATAAAGAGGTACTCACCAGAAATGGTGGGGGAAATTTTGGGAAAGGGATGTGTTTTTGTATTCATATTAATGGAAGTAAGTGTCACTCTTGAACAAGACACCCCCTATTCATTATTTGAAGCCGGTTTGGGAAATCCATTTTCCTTTCGTTCGACTTTCTACAAGGCCATATCCTGGGTCATCTCTGAGTCAGTGCTTCCAAGTCCTTGGTCGGGTCATTCATATGTTCAAGAGAAGTTCATTCAAACCCTCTATTGAGTTGGCCATATGCAGTTGTCCATTCTTACCAAGTCGACCTTCCATGTGTCCATTTTGATCTATATTCATACTCTGTTTCACCTTCAAAATCTGTTACTTATTTCATGTCATTGATGGGGGATACATCAAGGCCCTCCTGTGATGAGTCTTGTTCCATAGACTCCAACTCATTATCTGGAAACAAGACTTAGAAATTATTTGGTACCTTGGAACTTGCATGCCTCAACGACAGGTTTCCTCGCTTTTGACAGTGGATTTTCATTATTGACCTCTGATTGGGAGATTTCGTCGAATGTTTGACCTCAGCTCATTTATTCATGTTCATTGGATTGTACTAGTGTACCTTGGGAGTCATTGACATTAATGGTGATTTCCCTCGCACTTATTAACAATTTCATCAATGACAGGTAATCAAGTGGTTTCTACCATGTTCGACTTCGACACATGTAATCACATTTCTAGATTCATACTTTCAGGTGATGAGATTGAAGACCCTGGGTCTCCTCTTTTTGATCCAGGCTGCGATGGAGTATGTATGATTTGTAGAAACATAGATCCACTTTGTATGTCAAGTGGCTATGTCGTCTTAATTTGAGTCTTCTTGCATAGATCCACAGTGTATTCCTGGTGGCTATGCAATATTTTTGACGGCATGGATCCATGCTGTATGATTGGTGGCCATGACATACGTTCATGATTTCATCCTTCTGTGATTTGAGTATAGGAATGCCTACCTCAGAACTGGTATTATATTATGCAGATGCTTGGTTGTTTGCAGGTTTCTGATTAGGTGCACTCCTGGTTTCTAACACACACATGCAATTTACAAAGTATTTCGGTTGTTAGATATTCCAGCCTCATACTCTGGGGGGAATTATGTTACACTTGATTTTGGTCACTTTGGTGATGTCTCAACAATGATGTATTCAGGCTCCCAACAAGGACTTTTTGCCTGAGAAAAAGTGGCTCTTGTCTCCTTCCAAAAACATATTTTTAAGATGAGTTCGCAGGATGCCTATAGCCTAGGGTGCGAGAATCCCTCATTTTCGGGGGTCACCCACACTTAGGGTGAGAACTTCTCACAGTCTACTCTATACTCAAGGTGTGAACCTATTTTTAAGATTGGAAAGGAGAAGAGACCTCGAGGGTTCTAGATGGGAATCTTCTAGAAAAAGAGTTTGCATTTGTATGGTTGTCATTTTACTAACTTCTCAGATTTGATGGGATCATCCTCATCCATGTAACCATCTCTCCTTCTCCTATATATTGAAAGGTTTCTCATGTAAAAGTTTAAGAAGGATTGAATGAAGAATTGGTGAAAGAATTGTGTGAAGAACCCGGTTTGGACAGAAGCTTGAGGACTCTATTTGGTCTATCGAGAGGAATTGGATCTTCTTCATGCAAGTACAGAGAAATTGTGTGTGTTGGAACCAAGGGTCACTTAAAGGAATCTTGCAACATCAAGGTGATCAGTTTGTATCTTCTACTTTCAATTAATATGATACAGCGGCATGTCCCTTTCCCATAAAGTCACTCTTACTTTATTGTGTAATTCCTTGATCATATGCATAAGTTGACGTTGAATGTACTTTGCTATATTCACTTTGGTTGGTTTCTGTTGTCTTGGACTTGACTTCAAGAGAGCACCGGAGCGAAGCGGGAACAACAGAGAACTAAGGAAGCGATATAAAGGTATGTCACTTATTCCTTCCTATTGGTAGATTCAATGATTACAACTTAGGGAAAGAGTCGTGTCCTATCTTGTTTTGTTCTAGATCCAAGTGGATCTAGGGAGATCTGTTAGTGTCCGCACCTACCGATTAGTCCTATAACACCTATTTCCTTTCAAAGGGTTGTCTTGGCTATTTTCTCTTATTTGACCAATGATTGTGTGGAAGTCTACATGGACGACTTCACAGTATATGGGGATGATTTCCAACAGGCAATGGATAATTTGAAGAAGGTAGTGGTTAGATGTAAAGAGACCAACCTCTAACTCAGTCACGAAAAATCGAGAATGTTTCTTATTGAAGGAATTGTTCTATGTAACCACATCTCCATTACAGAAATAAGAGTGGACCCTACCAAAATCGACATTATTTCCCAAATTAAGATCCCTGTCTCACAAAAGGAAATCAAAAGTTTCTTAGGGCATGCCAACTACTATAGGAGGTTTATTCAAAATTTTACAAACCTAGATGCCCCCCTTTTCAAACTACTAACAAAAGATGTTGAATTTTGTTGGGATGAACAATGCCAAATCTCCTTTGAAATCTTAAAAACAAAAATTTCAAGTGCCCCTGCTTTGAGAGGTCCAAACTTGTCTCTTCATTTCCATATCTGTACATATGCCTCAGATACCTCTTTGGGAGCTGTATTAGGACAAAGGGAAGGGCATATTCCTTATGCTATATACTTCATTAGTAAGAACCTCTCCCCTGTTGACGCAAACTATAATTTCACAGAGAAATAATTTTTATCAGTAGTACATGTCATCAACAAGTTTAGACACTATATAATAGGATACGAAGTTTTTGTGCACACTGACCACTCAGCTATCAGATTTCTAATGAATAAACCTGTTACAAATGTTAGAGTAACTATATGGTTGTGTTACTACAAGAATTCAATATCACTATCATAGATAGGCCTGGAAGAGACAACTTGGTCATTGATTTCTTGTCTAGGCTTATCCATACAGGTGACAGTACTCCAGTAGATGATGATTTTTCGAATGAGAATTTATTTTCCATTTCTACTTTCACCCCTTGGTATGAAGATGTAGCCAACTATTTGGTAATCAGCAAGTTGCCTCAAGGTATGACATCCAGAGAAAAACATAGAATCATTCAGCTAAGTGCCAATTATATGTGGCATGAGGATACCCTATACCGAACGGGACCTGATTTGGTAATCAAAAGATGTGTCTAGGAAGATGAAATGCAGGATATCTTCAGAGCATGACATGATGGCCCATGTGGAGGCCACTTCACTGACAAAAGGACAACTTACAAAATTCTACAATCTGGCTATTATTGGCCGACCATTTTCAAGGATGCAAAGAAATATGTGGCCAAATGCGAAGATTGCCAAAGAATGGGAAAACCTACATCAGTCAACGAAATTCCACTCCAAGCCCAAGTAGTAATCGAACCCTTTGAAAAATGGGCCTTATATTTTGGAGGACCTATCAATCCCATGTCCCGCAGAAAAAAATACATATTAGTTTGCACAGACTATGTAACGAAATGGGTAGAAGCCAAGGCCTTGTATTCAGCTAATGAACAATTTGTTGTAGACTTTCTCTTTGAGGAAATTTTCACTTGTTTCAGGGTACATCGGGAAACAGTCACTGACCAAGGGACACAATTCACCTCAAATTTGGTCAAGGATCTTCCTGAATAATACAAGATCAAACACAAAAAGTCTTCTCTCTATCACCCCCAAGCCAATGGCCAAGTGGAATCAACCAACAAACTAATAGAGTCCATCCTCACTAAGACTGTTCAACTGCATCACAAAGACTGGGTTGATAGGTTTCCTGAGGCCTTGTGGGCCTACAGGATAACCTGGAGAAATACAACAGACCATACACCTTATGAGTTGGTGTATGGGATGCAGGTACTACTGCCCATAGAGTTTTAGGTAAAGACCTTCAGAACTACCATGCAATTAGGAATGGACCTAAATGAAGCTCAAAAACAGATTAAATTACAATTGAACGAGATTAATGAGATAAGACAAGATGATCTACAAAGAACCACCCTGATACAAGAGAAAAGGACCAAATGGCATGACAAGTACATTAAAAATAAGTCCTTCCAGCCAGGGGATTGGGCCCTCCTATATGATAGCAGATTCAAACATTTTAAAGGCAAATTGTCTACCAAATGGATGGGGCCCTATGAGGTTGATACAGTCTATGCCAATGGTGTAATAAGGATAAAGACTATTGATGAAAATCAGACTTCCCTTGTTGTAAATGGGCATCGATTGAAGGTTTATCACAAACCTTTGTCAAAGGAGGATTTTATTAAAAATGTTCTTCAGAATTTTGAAATGCAACTAGTAAGCAAGATGGTTTCTCCTCCTGTTGATCTACCATAGTAAGTTCAAAATGCATAAATTCATTTTCTGTACATAGATGTGTCATGAGATGAAGTTTTTCTTTATTTTTGGTGTAAGTAACAAAGGAAACAGAAAAAAAAAAATAGTGGTGTTCCCATGTAGATAAACAAATAAGGAGGACAACTACTAGAGAGAGTCTTCTTTAATTTTATTAGACTCTTTAAAATTTAAAATACCAGCAAGCAAGAACTTGCCTGGGCTCAATAAAAATCCACGGGACAGTATAGAGATTCTTCTTTAAGTTTTTCAGAATCTTTAAAATTGAAAATACTGACGAGCAGGAACTGACCTGAGCTCAATAAAAATCCACAAGGCAGTATAGAGAGTCTTCTTTAAGTTTTTCAGACTCTTCAAAATTGAAAATACTGGCGAGCAAGAACTGGCCCGGGCTCGATAAAAATCCACGGGACAGTATAGAAAGTTTCCTTTAAGTTTTTCAAACTCTGTAAAATTGAAAATACAGACGAGCATTAACTAATCTGGGCTCGATAAAAATCCACAGAAAAGTAGTAGTTAGGATTATTATTGTATTGTAATAAAAGAGGAAATGCCAGCAAAAGCGTGGTCACCTTGGTTCCAGAAGAAGAGGAGTTTTTTCATCTCAATCGCTGGTCATTACAGAGTACCCTCCTATTACAAATCTTTCCTGCATTATTCCTCTATAAACTTTGGCAACTACATGGTTTTTTAGACGAATTTGACCACAGAACACCAACTATTCCTATAAATCACTATCACCAGAATCAATGTCAAGATTTTTAAGCACTAGAAAAATGTTCATTTTTTGTGCTTATCTCGTATCAATGATCACCTCTATGTTCATCCAGTATGAAGGGCCACCCCTGTACCAAATCATCTCGTTGTGCCTATCTGATACCGGATCCTATCTAGTATAAAAGAAGGGACCCTGCGCTATTCTGGAACTAATTACCAATTTTACACACAGGTTATCCGACACTCAGGTTGTTGGAAATATTGTCATTGATGGAAAAGGATGAGGCAAAGGAAGAAGAAGAGTTTTTCATGTATGGTTGAGTTTTGGATGGGCGCGTATGATCCCTAAAGAGGGTCGCCGACAGCCGTCAGATCTGCAGAAGTTACGCAGAGGTTAAGTGCAGGAGTAGGCATGCAGAAGAAGTGATCTGAGCCGTCAGATTGGAAGTAGATACATGTCAGTCACCGGATCTGCAGAAGGTACACAAAGGTTAAGCCTCAGGAGGAACGTAGAGAGGGAGAACAGATCTAAGCCGTAGGATCTGAGAAGAAAACTCAACAGCCGTCGGATCTGCAAGATTCGTGCAGGGGTTAAGTCCTACTGTGTAGAGGAGAAATCCCAGACAAGTCATCGGGATATTGGAGAGAGAATCCTAGCCATTGATCTGGGCAGGACACGCGTCAACATTCTGGTGAGGCATCGGGATATTGGCCATCGAGAAATCAGGGATCCCAATGACAAGTGAGTCGAGACATCGAAAGTATCAAAATCCTGGAGGAATAGGGACCATCCATCTGCAAGGACAGGTGGCAAAGGATCGGGCGTCGTCGGAGTTTTGCTCATCGGAGAATCGGGAATCGAAGTTTCATGAGTCCCGTGTTCAATTACAACAGAAACCCAGAAATCGCGATGAAAGAAATCCCGACTGAACCTGAACCGTCAGATCAACATGTGATCTAGACTGTCGATCCAACTCACGTCATATAGGGACACGCGGCACAACCAGGTAATGACAGGTGTCAGGCAGATTCAAAACTTCAGGCACATGAAAGTCACGAATCACAGTGACACGTGGAAATATCTAACACGTGTCAAACCACAAGTGACGTCAGCAGAGTATCGAGAATCGGGGATCGGGACTTTGAAATGTTCAATTCACTTGACAACGAAAACTCCGAAATCGCGATATGCAATTTCACGATTTGATCGCAGTCGTTAGAGTAAGAATGAGATCTGGACCGTTGATTTCCTTCAAAGGAGCGTCAGGATTTGGACGATCGAGAATCCCGCTGGTGTATGCATTAAGGCATCACAAACCCCATAGCCCTAACGGGTTAAGGTTGTGGTCACGGAGTGATAGTCACGTTGACCGGGAGCTAAGCTCAGGAGGGCTAGCGTATGAAAGTGCTGAAAACCCGAAAGGCGCACGTAGGTTTAATTCAATTTTTTTTTACAGAGCTATAAATATGGACCCAGAGCAATAGGGATCGGCGGAGTGTTGAATGCTTTTGACCCATGGTCTTAAGAAGGGGTCGATGCCCTTTTCTATGGTAGATCTGCAAGCAAAGGAGAGCTGTAAGGATTTTGATTGGTTGCAGAGGTCTTTTTGTAGGAGGTGGAGGCCAGTTTCTGACAGTAGGAAGATCTACCGGTTGTTGAGGTCACTTGTGCAGGCTGCAGGGAAAGTTTGAGGAGGGAGGAACCTCATTGTGGTAGTTGGGTGGCAGATCGACAATGACATAGAGTTATCTACAGTGGGTTTAGCAACTAGAAGAGTGGAGGCATCATTTTCAAGTTTATTGTCTTGTTTAATGTGTGCTTTAGAGGTGTTTGCAGCTGCCTTGCAGTCTGTAGATCTGTGTTTCCTTTAGAGATAATTGCAGTTGTTCTCTAGAAAATTGTGTAATGATGTGATTTTGGGATACAAGTCTTAATAAGATGCCAGAACTGTCACTTCTAAAAGAAGATAATGGCCAGTGCATAGAACACATGTGAATCCGGAGGTTGAAACTTCCTGATCCAGTGTGAAAATAGATGAAACATGGTCAGCAGTGAGTCTGAGGGTTAAAGCCTTCAGTAGAAGCATCCTACCAGTAGAAACTGGTGCTATCTTCAGGGGGTTGAAGCTCCCTTCCAGGAAAGGCTGGTAAACGAGAGAAGGTTGCAGCCTTCTACAGGTAGAAGCCTACGTACTAGTATGAGTCTACACTAGTACATTGTTGTAAAATGTTTTCTTAATAATAATTATTGAAGATAGAGACAACGGCAGTGGTGGTTTTCTCTCGATTTGGGTTTCCACCTTAAATCCTGTTGTTCATGTGTCTTACTCATGTGTGTTGGTCTATTTTTTTATTACTGCACTGAATTACTGCTTAATAGACACTTGATGAATGAAGAAATTCATAATAAGATCTCTGGATGCACTCTTGTTTTCTTAAGACTATACAATAGTTGGTCTCTACAAAGTAGCCTGAGGTTTTTCAGTGAAAGAAAAGAGAAAATCAATTGATTGCTCAAAATACTGATTCACCCCCCCCTCAGTATTTCTCAACACAGGTAATCTGGTACTCAAGTGATCCCGTACCAACTACAAATTCTACACATAGGTGATCCAGTACTCAGATGATCCCATACCAATTTCAACTCGGCACCCAGGTGATCCGGTACTTAGATGATCCGGTACTGGTAAGAATACGATGGGTAACTTTCATCATGTTTCCAAGTCGTTTTCCAATTATTAGTGCTAGGACATACAGATTCGACACTTTTTTTTCATGTTATTTAAAGGAATTAAACTAAATATGCATTTAGAACATCTGATTTGTCACAACCCCACTAAGGGAACTAATATTTTTTGGCTTTTTCCTTCTTCTCACCGAGGAACAAAATCCCGAAATTTCTATGGGGCCTGATGCAAACCCTACCATCCCTTACCCTTACCCATGTGATCGTTGGCTATGACCGCGGGCCTTACCGGAGGGGCATTTCCAGCTTTTGCGATTCAGAAAATCACGATGCATGTGTTCCCCTACTCTCTCGTCTCTCGAAGTGCCGAAATCCAAAAGGGGCCAATAGTTTGTCACATCTAACAATGCCTCGGATTAAAACCTGGCATCCCACCTTTTGGAGTTTCACGTACCGGGTTTTCGCAGTAGAAGAGGACGAGGGGTTCATACCCTTCGATTTTCCAGGTGTCGAAACACCGAAAATCAAATCTACATGCACTAAGCTATATCGGAATTTCACAAGTCGGGAATTCGAGACTGGCCTATACCAGGGACTTGCTTCTAGATATCCTGGGTGTTGAAATACCGAGGCATCAAGAATTATCCATTCTATTATTATTTCGGGGTTTCGCAAGTCGGGACTTCGCGACTGGCAAGTATAAGGGAACTGACCCTTGGGTTTCCTGGGTGGAAAAACACCGAAACATCCAAACTCTAGACACACTATGTCATTTCGGGGTTTTGCAAGTCAGGATTTCAGGATTGGTGAGTACAAGAGACTTTCCCTTCGATATTTCGGGTGTCGAAACATCGAAACATCCAAACTATAGACACACTATGTCATTTTGGGGTTTTGCAAGTCGGGATTTCAATATTGGCGAGTACAAGAGACTTTCCCTTAGATATCCTGGGTGCCGAAACACCAAAACATCCAAACTCTAGACACACTATGTCATTTTGGGGTTTCGCAAGTCGGGATTTCAGGATTGGTAAGTGCAAGAGACTTTCCCTTAGATATCCCGGGTGCCGAAACACCGAAACACCGTATCTCATCTGCGCTATTATCATTTCAGGGTTTCGCAAGTCAGGGTTTCGCGATATGCGTAGACAGAAGGTCTTGCACTTAGGTTTCCCAAGAGCCGAAACTCTGAACCAAATATCCTCTAAACTTACTTCAGGGTTTCGTAAGTCGGAATTTCAGGACTAGCGAGTACAAGAGACTTGCCCTTGGATATCCCGGGTTCCAAAACACTGAAACATCGTATCTCATCCGCGCTATTATCATTTTTGGGTTTCACAAGTCGAGGTTTCGCTATATGCGCAGACAGAAGGTCTCGCAGTTAGGTTTCCCGGGAGCCGAAACTCTGAACCATATATCCTCTAACTCACTTCGGGGTTTCGCAAGTCAGGATTTCGGGATGTGCGATGACAAGAGGTCTCGCATCTGGGTTTTTCGAGAGTCGAAACGTCGAAACACANTATATAATGCTAAGTTCATTTTGGGGTTTCTCAAGTCGAGAATTCGAGACATGCGAATACAAGAAAACTTTCCCTTGGGTATCCTGGGTGACAAAACGCTGAAACACCAAACTCTCACCACGCTATATCGTTTCGGGGTTTCGCAAGTCAGGATTTTGCGACATGCGAAGACAAGGAAACTTTCCCTTGGGTATCCCAGGTGCTGAAACGCTGAAACACCAAACTCTAACCACACTATACCATTTTGGGGTTTCACAAGTCGGGATTTCGCGACATGGGAAGACAAAGAAACTTGCCCTTGGGTATCCCAGGTGCTGAAATGCTGAAACACCAAACTCTAAGGGAACCATTCTTTCTGGTGCAAGGTTTCCAAACTTAGGCCATAAAATCCTTCAACGGATTCTTAGGTAATTATCACCAGGCTTGGTGACCTGACTGAAAGGCCTTCTTAAATTATCAAGCTATGAACTCTATGATAGGGGTGAGGTAAGCTTAAGTATTTATTTAAAAACGGTAGTCCTTTCAAGGAACTCACTCCAGCTCTGGAATATGATGGAGCTTCCCAAAAGGAAGTGCCTTCGGGAAAACAAACCAGGGCATATCATGGGTTGTGAACATGGGACAACTCTCCAGGGGATGAGCTCAAATCCGAACTTATACATTCTATACGTAAATCAATTATAGTCATATAAGTATAAGCACGCATTCATTGTTGCTGATTGAAATACCAGACAAACACTTCTATATAGAAATCAATCATTTTTAAGTGTACAAACATGAGTAGGCATTCATTATATTTAATTCAAGATGCGAGATGTAAACACTTATCAGAAAGAACACCAAGTGGGGCACAACTGCTGAGAGGGGTGCTCGTTTCCACCCAACCGTAGGCTCAGTGACTCCAAATGGATTTACCACTAGCCACCCCCGAGCTAGACCATGATGCTTTGAGACTCAGTCTCTTACTTCCCGCTTGTCGAAAGTCTAGGACGAAGGTTACTCTCCTTCTCCTCTGCTCATGACTCACTGTATTTTTCGGAGTTCCTCTGGTTCTCCTTCCGCGATCCCCTGTGGCATGCCCCCTCCACACACTTCCTTTCTTGATTTGTCCTGCAAGGTTGCGTGTGGCACGGATTCCCCCACAATGGTCAGTTCTAAGGGCTTCTATGGATGGGCAGTTCACCCCCATCCCCTCATTAACTCATGAGAAGCCTCACCACCTACCATCCTGGCGAGTAATTCATTCCAAGGCTGGAGAGCAGATTTGGTCTTTGAGCCAGTAAAGACCAACATGGTATTGGTTCAGTGGAAGTTAACGCCACCATTCCAGGTGCCTTCTACCACCTTTCATCAACCATCGTGGTCTCTTTTTTAGCACATCCCCCTCTCAGCAGTCATGCAACATATATACACACACATCATTTACATTCATCGACCCTTTATATAGGGTCCGTCAAATCACACATTAACATCTTGGAGTTTGCCATAATTCTTGGCCAATATAGTTATTTTTATAGACTGGGGGAAACAGGGTGTTATAGTTCCTTCCCCATTAAAGGAAAATCATCCTCGATGTTCTATCTATCAATAGAACATGTAAGTACAGAATTAAACAAAACTGGATATGCTTGTTTCATGGCATCTTCCATTTCCCAGGTAGCCTCATCTGGGCCAAAATGTTTCCACTGCACCTTGACCTGTGCAATGGTTCAGTTCTTGAGTGGGGTTTCCTTTCTGTCCAGTATGCATTGAGGTTCTGGTAGGAATTCTCACTTCGGTTCCACTTGGATCATAGACCAGTCAATTATATGATTAGAATCATGTACATATTTCTTCAATAATGAAACATGGAAAACATTATGTGTTTTTACTATGGGAGGGAGTGCTATCCTATAGGCTACAGTTCCCACTGTATCTAGAACTTCAAAGGGTCCACAATATCGAGGTGCCAACTTGGCACATGCTCCCATCTTCAGGGAACTCTTCATGGGCCTAACCCTGAGGTATACATGGTCTCCCACCTTGAACTTTCTTGGAGTTCTCTTTTGGTCGGCGTAACTTTTCTGTCGGTTCTGAGCGACCTTTAGATTTTGTTTTAACTGAAACACTTGTTGTTCCATTTCTTTCAACATGTCAAGTCCAATAGTAACTTTGTTTATAGGATTACTCCAACTGACTAGAGTATTGCACGGCCTACCATAGAGGACTTCAAAAGGGCTCATCTTCAGGGATTCTTGGTAGCCACTGTTGTAGGCGAATTCCACTAGTGGTAGGTAGTCTTCCCACTTTTTGGGTTGATGCATTACATGCATCTTGAGCATGTATTCTAATATTTGATTCACCCTTTCCATCTATCCATCGGTTTGAGGGTGATAGGCTGTGATAAATATTAACTTGGTCTCCAAACCAGCCATCAGTGATTTCCAAAAGTTGGAAGTAAATTTTGTGTCTTTGTCAGACACAATCTCTTTCGACATACCATGTAGTCTGAATATCTCCTTCATGAATACGTTGGTGATGTCTATTTCCTTACAACTCGACTTGACAGAGATAAAATGAGCGGACTTTCTCAATTTATCCACCACTACCATGATGGTGTCATTATGTTTGGTCGAGGTTGGTAATCCGGTGATGAAATCCATGGAGATGGTTTCCCATTTCCATCTCGGGATTGGTAGAGGTTGTAATAATCCTACTGGGTGTTAGTGTTCTACTTTAACCTGTTGGAATTCTATGCATTTGGCTAAGTACTCAACTATGTATTTCTTCAATCCATGCCAATAGAATTGTTTCCTGGTGGTCATGATCATCTTCTAGTATCCTGGATGACCTGTGTAGGGTATTTTGTGCAGTTCATCCATTATGAACCTCTTCAAGTCGTCACAATATGGGATATACAATCTGTTTTTGTAAGTGAGCAGACCTCCTTCCATCATCTGGTAGCCTCCATATTTTATCCCTGTGGGTTCTTGCTACAGGTACGAGGTCATGGTCTAGAAGAATGTGTCTGTCTCTTGTGCATTTCTGACTCTTTCATTAACATCCGTCTCATAGGTGCTTACCGCTTCCAAGTGAATTGTTTTCATGCTTCTGCTAAGGGCATCGACCACCCTATTTTCCTTTCCCTTAATATGTTTGTTTTCAAAATCAAACTCGCTGAGGAGGGCCATCCATCTAGATTGTTTAGCATTGAGCTTTGGTTGGTCAAATAGATATCGCAATCCAAAGTGGTCTATCATAAGTACAAATTTTCTTCCTAGGAGGTAATGCCTCCACATTTTCAAGGCGTGCACTATGGTGACTAGCTCTAGATCATGGGTCACATAGTTGACTTCATGCTCATTCAATTTTTGGGATTCATAGCTGATCACACTTCCTCCCTACATAAGGACTCCTCTGAGCCCTTCCTTACATGCATCTGTGCACATGAGGAAGTCAACTTCGAAATTGTTGATCTTCAGTATGAGTGTGTGGGTCAGTAGATGTTTTAGGGTTTGAAATATTTCTTCACATTTTTGTGTCCACATGAATTTTGTCCCCTTCTTCTGGAGGGTAGTGATTGGACTCCCAATCTTGGAGAATCCTTTTATAAATCTCCTATAGTATCCTGCCGAGTCCATAAAGGATCTGATATCCAAAACATCCTTCAGGGTAGGCCATTCCATGATAGACCTGATCTTATCAGGGTCTACTACTACCCTTTCTTCAGATAGGACATGGCCCAAGTAATGTATTTGCTTCTGGAAAAAGTCACACTTGCTAAATTTGGTATAGAGTTGATGTTCTCTTAGCACATGAAGCACAAGACTAAGGTGTTCCTCATGTTCCTCTCTATTCTTGGATTATATTAATATGTCGTCAATAAAAACCAACAAAAAATTGTCTAGGAATTTGCTAAGCACATTGTTCATCAAGCACATAAAAGTGGAAGGGGCATTGGTCAATCCGAATGGTGCTACCACAAACTCGTAGTGGCCATATCTCATCCTGAAGGCAGTTTTGTGGATGTTTTCGCCCTTGATTTGGACTTGGTGGTATCCATATCTCAAGTCAATCTTCGAGAATATAGAGGCACCTCCCAATTGATCAAACAAGTCATCGATCCTGGGTAAGGGGTACTTGTTCTTTATGGTTACCTTATTGAGTTGTCTATAATCTATACACAGTCAGAGTGTACCATCTTTATTTTTCACAAACAGGACTAGTGCTCCCCATGGAGACACGCTGGGCCAGATATAGTCTCTGTCCGTCATTCCTTTCAGTTGTAATTTAAGTTCAACTAGCTCAAGTGTGCTCATCCTGTAGGGTGTCCTAGACACTGGCACCGCTCTTAGTGCAAGTTCTATTGAGAATTCGATGTCCCTTCTCGGAGGTAAAATCGATACCTCTTCCAGAAATACATCTCGGTATTCTCTCAGTGTGGGGTGGTCTTCAAGGTTTGGTTTGTCACCTTTAATTTCTTTCAACATATGTATTGCATATAATGGACATCCTTTTCTGCAATACTTTCTCATTTGAAGAGCTGATATTTGTATCACCGAGAGAGGTTTTTGGATCCATTGAAGGGTTATTTTTCTTCCTTCTTCACTTACACATTCCAAGGTTTTATGGTAACAATCTAGTTTGGCTTTATGGGTGGCTAGCTAGTCCATACCAATCAACATATCATATGATCCCAAGGGTAATATGTTAAAGGTTGCTTGGGTGGGGAATTCGCCCATAATGAATTGGCAGGCTGGTATGACCTCCGCTACCCTTCTTTTGGTGCCAGTGGTGAACTATAACAACCATGGCTTGGTGTTTTTATGTGG
The DNA here is from genome assembly GCA_010110895.2 of Picea sitchensis. Classification (NCBI taxonomy): domain Eukaryota; kingdom Viridiplantae; phylum Streptophyta; class Pinopsida; order Pinales; family Pinaceae; genus Picea; species Picea sitchensis. Next base: position 31,374 of record SNQJ01S0110772.1, read on the forward strand.
TTGTAGTTTACATTTATCAACAACCTTAGGGGCTATATAACTCAAATTTGAACCAGGGTCAATCTGAATAGACACTAGATGGTTGGTGATCATACCTTTGATTTCCACCACTGAAGCTTGGTGGTCAGCTTGGTTATTATCCAAGGATGCATAAATTTGTGGTACACTCCTGGCCACGTTATTGATGGTGGTGGATTCTTGAATGTTGTAAATTCTTCGGTTGTTCTGTTGTCAATGCGGGCAGTCCCTCAATAGTTGTTCTTCTCCACAACCCCAACATTTCAAAGGTTCTCTCTTTGGGTTATCAGTCTTTACTGGGGCAGATCCAGAAAGTTTATTTCCGCTCAAGGAGGGAAAGTTCTGCTGGTGTACACTTCAGGCTGAGAAGCTCATCCTTGAGTTCTTTTTATAGTCCTTAAATCTTGGGGATTTAAACCCCTTCTTCGGGAATCCCAAACTATTCTTATGCTTCCAGCCTTCGCGAGGTCCTGTCCGATGCCTAAGATGTTCATAACAATATCTTGTCTTTCGGATAGTACCTTCTAAGGTCTTTGGTTCGTCAAATTCAATCTTGTTCTGATATTCCTTAGGTAGTCCATTGATGAATCGTTGCACCTTTGCCTTTTCTGCTTTTATATAGGGTACATACCTCAACAACTCAAGGAATCGACTAACATATTCCTCTATGGTGATTTTCCCCAGCTTGAGTTCATAAAATTATTTATTCTTTTCATCGAAGTATTTTTCCGACAGATATTTCTTTCTGAAGTATTTCTCAAACCGTTCCCAAGACAGGTCTTCTTCGTGAATCCCTTTTACATTCTTATGGTATTCCCACCAAATGGAAGCCTTTCCATTCAAGTTGAAGGTGGCTACTCGGGCCTTCAAGTTTTCTGAGAAATCATGGACTCTAAAATACTTCTTTAGTCCAAGCAGCCAGGCCTCTGCTTCCTCTCCTTTATTTATTTCACCGTCAAAGGAGGGTGGTTTGGCCTTCTTAAACTCTTCGAGATAATGACTCTTGGAAAGTTTTTGCTTCTTTCATTTTATTTGGGAATGAGAACTAGTTCTGCTGCTAGAAGATCCCTCCAAGTCACTAGCTTCCTTTCCAGAAGAACTGTTTGATGCTTGTCCCTTATATCTAGGGTGGACCATTCTATATGCCTGTAATTTCCCACGGTTGATCTTCCGCTTGTGTGCAAAAGAAAAACACTGGTTGTTATTCAATATTTATATTCATTTATGACCAGTACATAAATCATATTTTTCACATGCACACACACAATAGGAGTTTTCATTCTTAACTTCGACTTGTGATTAAGGGGGTTAATATAGAGGGTTACTCCTTTTATGAGTACTCTGAATGGAGTCTCTGCGCAACCCATTCATGAGCCCAAGCAGGCCAAGTGTTGTAACCATTCTCTGATACCAATTTGTCACAACCCCACTAAGGGAACTAATATTTTTTGGCTTTTTCCTTCTTTTCACCGAGGAACACAATCCCCGAATTCCTATGGGGCCTGATGTAGACCTTACCATCCCTTACCCTTACCCATGTGATTGTTGGCTATGACCACGGGCCTTACTGGAGGGGAATTTCTAGCTTTCGCTATTCGGGAAATCGCGATGCATGTGTTCCCCTGCTCTCTGGCCTCTCGAAGTGCCGAAATCTGAAAGGGGCCAACAGTTTTTCACATCTAACAATGCCTCGGATTAAAACCTAGCATCCCACCTTTCATAGTTTTACGTATCGATTTTTCTTGGTAGAAGAGGACGAGGGGTTCATACCCTTCAGTTTTCTGGGTGATGAAACACTGAAAACCAAATCTACATGCACTAAGTTGTATAGGGATTTCACAAGTCGTGAATTCGGGACTGGAGTGTACGAGGGACTTGCTTCTAGATATCACAGGTGCCGAAATACCGAGGCATCAAGACTTATACGCGCTATTATTATTTTAGGGTTTCACAAGTCGGGACTTCGTGACTGACAAGTACAAGGGAACTGACCCTTGGGTTTCCCAGGTACTGAAACATCCAAACTGTAGACACACTATGTAATTTCGGGGTTTCGCAAGTCGGGATTTCGGGACTGGCGAGTACAAGAGACTTGACCTTATATATCCCAGGTGCCGAAACACCGAAACATCCAAACTCTAGACACACTATGTCATTTCGGGGTTTCGCAAGTCAGGATTTCAGAACTGGTGAGTAAAAGAGACTTGCCCTTATATATCTCGGGTGCCGAAACACTGTGTCATTTCGGGGTTTCACAAGTCGGGATTTCGGGATAGGCGAGTACAAGAGATTTTCCCTTAGATATCCTGGGTGCCAAAACATCGAAACACCATATCTCATCTACGCTATTATCATTTCGGGGTTTCGCAAGTCGAGGTTTCGTGATATGCGCAGACAAAAGGTCTCGCACTTAGGTTTCCCGGGAGCCGAAAATCCGAACCATACATCCTCTAAACTTACTTCGGGGTTTCGTATGTTGAGATTTCAGGACTGGCAAGTACAAGAGACTTTCCCTTGGATATCCTGGGTGCCGAAACACTGAAACACCATATCTCATCCACGCTATTATCATTTTGGGGTTTCACAAATCGGGGTTTCACGATATGCGCAGACAAAAGGTCTCGCACTTAGGTTTCCCGGGAGCCGAAACTCCGAACCATATATCCTCTAAACTCACTTTGGGGTTTCGCAAGTCAGGATTTATCGATGTGAGATGACAAAAGGTCTCGCATCTAGGTTTCCTAGG
>SNQJ01S0110773.1:8973-28603 GCA_010110895.2 Picea sitchensis
CACTTCTTTTTGGGAAGAAATATTGTAACTCACATGAATGGGCCCCATCTAGAACTTCACAATTTTTTAGCCATATTCCTCATTGTACAATTTATCTTGTGTTGCAAGAAAGGTGCATTGAGATATTGATTATTTAGCATGTATTAAAGAAATCCATGATTCAATTAGGGAATGCTAATAATTATGTTGAGGTGGATAATAGAGTTGAATGAGAAAAGTTCTATCATGAACATAGAAGCCTAGTTTTTGAGGAAATTTGTTACTACACATTGCCCAATTTTATGTGGCCTTCGTTAAATTATTTAACTGGAAGGACACCTAGATATAATAGAATCCAATAACTTTTTTCCTATCACTAAAACTTTGTTGAGGGAAATGTACATGGGTTCAAGATGTACTAAAGAGCAACGTGAATGCCTGTAAGAAATGTGGATGAGATTAGACTTAGTGTCACGATTGCAGTTCCTTCGAGTGATGATGAGAATGGTCATCCATTTTGGATTGCTAAAGTTGTGGATTTATCTTTCCGAGAGAAAATTACATCCATTGTAGTGAATTAATTTTGTACCACATAAAGGATCATTTTTGTGGTATCTACAAACTAGAAATATTGACTTGCTCTAGCAAAGTTCAAGGAACAAGTGAATGCTAAAAAACAAACAAACCATTAACCATTGATCTTAATGAATAATATTTATATATGGTTTTAACAAAATGTTGTTGGCTTGTACACAAGTACTTTTTCAAGAAAAAAGTCTTTGCACAACACTACAACAATAATGAAGTTGGAGGACTATTAAATTTATTTTTGTTAATATTGTCTCGTCCCTAAGGGAAGAAGAATTAGTAATAGAGAACTCTTTTGATTCTTCATAAACTTGGAAGTATTGTTTTTTTTCATATATATTTTTAAATGTTTTTAAGTAATGAACAATATTTTAGAGTTTTTGTTTTATCAAATGTATAAATTTTTCATTATAATCCAATGTTGAAAATTCTCGATATTTAAACCCACTTATTTTGCATATATTTAATTTTTGATTTAATAAAATTTTATAAAATGTTAAAAATATCATTTTTTAAGAATGTGAATTGTTTTACCCCATAATCAAATTAATGATTTGAAAACTTGGTAATTTTTATATAGTTTATTTATTTATAAATTGGACATTAAGTTGTAAAAAAAAGCACCAAAACATCTAAGAAAAATTAAAAATTCTAAAAATATTAACTTTTTATTTTTATTTTTGGAGGGTTTTTTAGACATTTTAGAGAACATTCTCATAAATCCCTTAAACTATGTGTTTATCACATTCTACATATTTCATTTGCAACAGTGTTAATAAATGTCGAAATATAGAATATGTATCTACTTTATTCTTGTCATTGTTAATTGGGTTTAGTTCGATCTAAGAAAAATTAAAAATTCTAAAAATATTAATTTTTTTATTTTTGGAGGGTTTTTTAGACATTTTAGAGAACATTCTCATAAATCCCTTAAACTATGTGTTTATCACATACTACATATTTCATTTGCAATAGTGTTAATAAATGTCGAAATATATAATATGTATCTACTTTATTCTTGTCATTGTTAATTGGGTTTAGTTCGGGTGGTTGAGAGAAATGATTGTTATCCTCCTCACCAAGGTTCAATTCCCGCAAGTGACAAGTTGAGATCTTAAAGAGTATATTGTTGTAATGGCTTCAAGCCATATGTTATACCGAGTTAAAATACACATAACAAAAGCTCAGTTGACCTAATCGAGATAGCAAGGACTGTACTCGAGCTAGGTGGTGGGTTATCCTTAGGGAATGGGCCGCATCATTCCATAGTTGGTTCATAATCTATAATAACATGCTCCCAACCATCCTTTCTTTGATATGGTATAGGGGTTTATTTGCTTTGTAGATGGTAATGAGTATAATAACAAACTTGTAACTAACCCATTAAGGGGCATGGGGCTAGTTGTGGTGCTTTTCATGACATTTCCAAATAAAATGATCAACATGATTGTACAAGTAATTTGAGTGATGTAATTGGGCAATTCAAGTTGGAGTGTTTGCAAGGGCCTCCTTATATACAATAGATGACATTCCACCCAAGTAATTGATCAAGTGTCACAATGTTCCATCCCCACCTATACCTTTTGAAAATGGACAGAGAGATATATAAGTACAAATCAACACATGTTAATTGGGTTCAAGTGGTTGGCAGGAATGATTGTTATTCTCCCCACCAGGTTCAATTCGCACGAGTGACATGTTGAGTTCTTAATGAGTATATTATTGTAATGACTTCGAGCCTTGTTGTTGACTAACCTTGTGCCTTGAAGATTCTGGGATTTATTTTGGATATCATCCTCGAAATAAGAAGAAGTGCTTGTAAGTTTTCCTCTAATTTTATAACTTAAAGGAAAAAAAATACAAATTAACACATATCAATTCACTATCATATCAGATCAATTGAACTTATTATTATACTTAATTTCTTTAAACAAATATTCATTTGTTTTTTTTTGTCTTTCGAATAAAAAAACAATGCAAAGGAATTGCCCAATTACATGAAATTTAATATCCTAAAGAAGTTTATCCTTCTATGAAGGTTTCGAATAAAATTAAAAGGAGAAAAAAATTACTTTAAAGAAAGTAAGCCCATTCGACCCGCAAGGAAGCTTCTCAATTAAAAGGGTTGTTTTCTAAAAATTTAAAAGCGAAGTACTTGATTCCAAAAAGAGTAAACTCATTTTAAAATACCTGAACAAAAATACAATAACCCAAGAATTTTATTTTTTTATTTTTTCATGTAATGTATATTTAAGTTACGAGTTATTATATTTTTTTTCTTATTTTTTAATCTTGGAAAATCAATAACTTGCTAGAGTGATCAAAGCTAGGACCATGATTAAATCTATTCGTTGGCACTATAACCCATGAGTATATCTGACATATAACTTGTGACTTAGCAAGCGCTGAGGCGTCTCACTTAGGGAATCTACCCTTCTAGCCTTATCACAACGAGCCTACATGTCACTTTGTGGGAATTGAACGTGGGTGGAGAGGATAACAATCTTGCTACCCAACCACCCGAGCTAAACCCATGTGACACAAGCTACCACATCTTGGGCAAGAGGTTAAACTATAATTGAGGGTAGTATATGGTCTCGTGTATAAGACTAAGGCTAGATATTACTTAAAACGGCATGACCCCACTATTACAACCTCAATAATGACATTGCAAGATACTAGATTTCTTGTATATACCATCTACGTTGAAGCCACCTTTAAGTTATGGAGTATGACCTAAAATAATTTATGATTGGCTAAGAGCTCATCTTCCTCAAACTTAAGGAAACATGTTAACAACCCAAGACCCAAAGATCTTTGACATAAATGAAAATCTAACCTCTTACATATCACCAACAAGTTATTTTAGGCAGCTAGATTTCTTTGTACATGATGATTGCATCGAAAGTAGCGACGTGCTTTACAACTCAATATGACATAAATCTTATCACATGTGTACATACATGACAGCATTTAAAAAAAACACTAGTGTAAATATATTTTAAATTAAGATTTATCAAATAGCGAGAGAAATCACATATTTTAAAATGTAAATATTTTTATTATTTAATTTCATGTCATATGTTGATTTTTTTCATATTAAATAATAAATCCAAATTTAAAATAAATCTATATCAATATCTTCTTATTTGCAATTTTTTTTATACATAATTAAACTTTGATTAATAAAATCTTCATAAATAATAGTGGAATGCATAAGAGAAGAGTCAATGATGGACAACTTTAATACCCAAATGGTGGACCTCTCACACTTTTTGTTTCATTGCTCTTATCCTTTCAAAGACTTTGCTCTCCGGTGTGACTTTAGGATGCCTAACAAAAGTCTTAACATTGATAACGTTGGTACTCAATGATTGTACTCTTCTATTTTACGTCAGTACTCAATGATAAAGGTAAGTGAACATATTATGAAATTAAAATAAAAGTGTATATGTATATAAAATGTATATTATTGTTATTATTTTTTATAATTAAATGTGTATATTTGTAATTTAATAATAAAGTGAAGAAATTACTAAATTAGAATGAAAATTTATTTTCGTATATATTATTTTACATATTTATTGTTCATTTTTTTTTTCAAGGATAATGTATACATAAACACACATTCAAATACAATAAGTGATAGGATGTGAAAGTATGTATTTGTAGGTTTAATGGTTAAGAATGTGTATTTTCTTTTAGAAGCTTACAAGTTCAAATCCAAAGTGGATAGGTTATGTACACTTTCGTAGACTTTAGCAATTCAATTGTTGCGCAGATAAAGATCCCTTGTCGCACAAACAAGGGGGGTCTCATACACCAATTTAGTGTCTAGTGTGACCTTAAAAATTAGTTCATTGGAAAAGTTGTTCGATACAAATCTTAAGTTTTGTCATTGATAATGTTTGTAATATAAAGCAAAGTAAAATAATTAAAGAACACACATTTCAAGTTCCATCTTTAACGACATTTATGGCTAATGTTAAAGTGGAAAAAATGTAAGACATGGTCGAAGTTCCAATTTGCTACAATCTATGGTTATAGTGAGAAACTGTTATACAAATATCCAAGGTTCCATCAATGTTAATACCTTGGTCTATTACTAAGAGAAATAATTGGACATGGGTTTAAGTTTTGTCATTGTTAATCATGATTTAATGATAAAGTTGAAAAATTGTCAAACATTGATCCAGGGTTCCATTTTTCTTAATGCTTTTGGTCTAACAATAAAAATGAAAAACCACCTGACATATTTTAAGCTCCTTCTTTACTAATGATATGTGATCTAATAACAAAACAAAAGCCTCGTTGAACACATGTCTCAAGTCCCATCATTACTAACAATAATAAGGCTCCTGTAATAACATCAAACAATAAAATATCATTTAGATCTCATACTTAAAAAATCCTAATAACATTTACTACAAGAAAGTTACTTGAAATTGTTACACGTTTTCAAAAGTAATAGGAAAAATTCATTAGCAAACATCATCTGAACATGACCACCTTGCCAAAGCTAGGAAAAATACCATAATGCTACCTTAACAATATGACAACTTGAAAGCATACTAATGCAAACAATATGACAACTTGAAAGCATACTAATGCAATGCAGAAGATTGTTAAGAGATAGACAAAATCTTAGCACTACTTTAATCGCCCCATGGATTGTGAAAAAACAAGAGACTTCCACTTCTATCAAATGAATTTTAATATTCCAATAATTCTCTGGAATTAAATTTAGATGAATTATAATCAACCAATTAAAAACAATTAAACCTCAAATTTCAAAATATTTGACTCTATTATAATTATATCTAATAATAATAATAAAGAAAAAACAAAAAACATACCTAATTTTTTTTCCAAAATATACATACTTATATGAAAATTGTTAAAAAATTATCTATATCTATGTGTCATTTTCACTGGATATACAATTTAACAACAAAATGGAAAAAAATTGCAAATAGAAGTCTCATGTTTCATCCTTTTACAATTATGAATTAATAACAAAATATAAAATTCGTTCAACATGGCTTTTGAATTAATAATAAAATCAAAAATATTTTAATTTTAATTTTAAATAATAATAATAATATTTTTTAATAATTTTAATTAAAATAATATCATTTAAATTTTATATTAAAATAAATAATTATAATTATTATGTTGAAAGTTGTTTTATAATTTAGTATGGGGAGATGTTGAGGTGTAAAGTGTAAAGTGTTATGTTCTTATTATAATGATAAAGTTGATTAGATTAAAAAAATAATAATAATATTTATAAAAATAAAGTTGGTTTAATAAAATGAAAAAACTATTACAAATAATTTTTTTAGAGTGCACAACTTAAAAAAGGTTAAAGGTTTGCATCTCAAAAGATTTGATTTCTTTGAATCCTTGATAAATCTAAAATTAAAATAGATTTATGCTAATTTTTATTGATGATGATGATGATTAACATCCACTAAAACCTAATTGGTCTATCAGAAAACATAAAGTAGATAATATTTAAAGTAGAAAAAAAAATTAATTGTTAAAAAAATATTTATTTAAACATATAATATTTTTTAAAAGAAAAAATAAATGTCCTTCGAAGTGACTATTTATACTATTAAAAAATACGAAGTGGCTATTTATACTATTAAAAAATATAGAGATCAATCCAAATGATACATTAGACAATAAATACTCAAGGGATCCATTATCTAATGTTTACCCTTGTTTTTTAATATCTTATTTACGGGTTATCGTGCTAGAAATTATGAATAATTATATGACTTTGCGAATTACATTTGACTTGAGATTAAATATAAAGTTAACTTAATTTTATGGGTTGAATTTTTATCATTGATGTGGGTATTTAGTAAATTTAATATATGTAGTCGGTTTAGGGTTATTTTCATTGAAATTTGACAATAAATATTCAAGGCAATCATTATCCAATGTTTACCTTTGTTTTCAATATCTTATTTCTCGGGTTATCATGCTAGAAATTATGAATAATTATATGATTTTGCGAATTGATTTGTGATTAAATATCAAGTTATCCTAATTTTATGGGTTGAATTTTTATCATTGATGTGGTCATTTAGTAAATTTAATATATGTAGTTGGTTTAGGGTTATTTTTATTGAAATTGAAGCTGTCGTTTGTAGATTAAGTTTAATTTTTTTATAAATATAAATAAATAAATGGAATTAGATATAAATAAGGGTGTTTTTGTTAATTGGGTTTAGTTTGCGTGGTTGAGAGTAATGATTGTTATCCTCCCTACCCAAGTTCAATTCCCGCAAGTGATGTGTTAAGTTCATGGCGAGTATATTTTTGTAATGGCTTTGAGCCATGTTGTTGTCAGACCTTGTGCCCTAAAGATTTTAGGATTTACCCTAGGTACGATCCTCAAAATGAGGGGAGGTACTTAGGGGTTTTCCCCTAGAACCTGGAAAATAAATAAATAAGGGTACTATAAATAAGTGTGGGAATTAGGTATAATTTTGGTGAATTTATGGAATAGTATAAGAGGTTTTAAGTTTATTGTATATATTATGTTTTTTGGGTGAAATATTTGTGAGAAATATTTTGTGCACTTCTTCACATATTGTGGATGATAAATAATGTAAATTTGTTGACATTGATACAGTGCCTACCTTGGTAGGGACATTGAATGAGACGTGCAACAGATGCAACCAATTAGACTGATCGACCCGTAGACCTCTTGCACCAACCATTCAAGCTAGTTTGTTAGACTATTAAGTAAATTATCATAAGCATGACAAAGAATAATAATGTATATGTAAAATCCAAATTTCATTGGAACCATTTTTAAGTTTCATTTATTATTTTTAGTGGTTTTCTTGCCTTGTATTTTAGTGATGGTAAAGTGGGATGTTATTAAGGTAGTTTCATCTTAACCCTAAATCTATTGAGCATTGAGAAAATCAAAGAGAAATAAAAAACTGTGTTGCTTTATTTATTAAATTATTGCTTATTGTGAGAGAGGGTTATGCTTTCTTTCTTAGAATGTTGATGTAGGAAGTGTCTATGTTGGGGGAAGGCTTATTGATTAGGGGGTGTCTACTACTTGGAAATGTGTTTCTAGATGAATTAGGGATTCTTCCTTGATTTCTGATTTTTGAAGTGGTATCTATAGTTGATTGGTTTCCCTTTTTGTCTCCCTCTAGTGGGCTTGTGGGGATTCTACTATTTATGGAGCCGCCTCTTGTTCCTCTTGAGAATTGGGAGGTTTTGTTCTATCTTCAAATCCTTCTTATGATTTTTCAAACTACTCACTCTCCTTATTGATATCCCATAGGTTTTCATGTTGGGTTGTTATATTCTTTGCCGTGAAAGTCTAGTCGAGGTGGATCGACTGACAGTCGAAGTCGAAGGTTGAGGTGGTTCGATCGGGTAAAGTCGAAGTCAAAGGAATCGACAAGAAGTTGAAGGTCGATGTGGTTAGACTGGGTAAACTCGAATTCGAAGACATCGAGAACAAGTCGAAGAGATCAATCGACAAGAGGTCGACATGCGAGCATGTGGCGACCGACTGAAGACCAAATGAAGGACGACCGGTAGTCAACTGGTAATCCGACTTAGTAGTCGATTGAAACAAAATCTCGAGATTCGTTGGATTTGTGGCCAATGATCTGCGTGGATCTGTAACCATTTTTGGGCTCTTTTTCTGTAGGGTTTTGCCTACTGTAAAGCCTATAAAGAAGGTGTGTTGTAATGTTATAAAATGATGATGAAAATGCATAATCGCCAATAGATGATGAAATCGTAAATGTTGTTGTTCATGTAGATGTAATCTGAATTGGCTACAGGGTTGTTTTTGTGTAAAGTAAGAAGGTATGATGTTGATTGTGTCTTAGGTGTGGACCAAGGTTAGACATGTAACCTTTTATTCTGAATGAATAACACAACAAGAGAGAAAAACACTCAAGGAATGTCGGTTTTATCGGTTTGGGTTTCAAGGGTAAAATCTTTGTGTGTTGTGTGCTTGCTTTGTCATTTACTTTCTTCATTAAAAATTTCTTCCTCTCTTCTGCTAAGTTTAGCATGGAAGTGTTCCTCATTTCCTAACATGTGGTATCAAATATTGGTTTAACAACCTTGGACCTGAGCTAAACCCTAGGTTCAATAAGAGTCGTAAGTTATAAATCTTTAAAGATTGTGATAAAGAATGGCGAGCAACTTAAGAGTAGAGATTGAAAAATTCAATGGCCAGAATTTTGACCTTTAGAAGCTTAAAATTGAAGATCTCCTTATAGATCGAGAACAATGGATAATAGTTTGTCCAGGTACCATGCCGATAGGTATGTTGATGAAAGAATAGGAGAAACTTGAGAGATGAGTGAGGGGTACGACTCGACTTTGTCTTGCAGATTCAGTGTTGTTGAATGTCTCAGGTGAAGATTTGGCCAATAAACTATGGGACAAGTTGGGGAGCTTGTACCAATCGAAATCCATGGTAAATAAGTTATTTCTCATAAAGAAATTGTATCTTTTGAGGATGAGTGAAGGAAATTCGGTGACTGAGCATTTAAATGTGTTTAATACCATTATAAGCCAATTATCTTATGTGGATATTAAAATCACCAAGGAGGAGAAATGTATTAGCCTATTATGTTATTTTCCAGACTCCTGGGTTAACTTAGTCGTGGCTATAGGAAGTAATACAACCATGTTAGCGCTAGAAGACGTGGTTGCATCTCTATTGTCAGAAGAAATGAGAACGAAGAACATGGAAGGATTGATCAAAGATGCTTTAGTGGTGAGAGGTTGACCAGTTGATAGAGATAAAGACAAATTCTCTGGTAGTAAGTCTAATTCGAAGGGTAGATCTAAATCCCTTTTTTAGTCGACAAGAAGATGTTGGAAATGCAGAAAATATGGGTATTACAAAAGGGACTGCAAGTCGAAGGAAATGTAGGTCATTACAGGATCCGACGAGAAACAATCGACTGAGAGAAAGACAACTCCAGATAAGGAAGGAAATGTGTACATGGCATCAACTTGTACACAGTTAGATCAATATGTTTGGTTGATCGACTGACGAGCATCCTATCATATGACACCACACAGAGAATGGTTCTGTGAATATGAACAATAAGAAGGAGGAGATGTGTTCTAGGGGGCGACTCGACAACCAAAATTGTCGGACGAGGAAGAATTCGATTGATATTGCAAGATGGGAGGAGCAGAACCCTTCCAGGTGTGCTACACATTTTGGGTTTAGCAATAAACCTTATATATGTCAGCAAGATGACTAATGCAGGGGTGCACACTCTATTTCAGAAGGATTTGTGCAAGATGGTTAGAGGTGTGGTGGTCTTAATGAAAGGAGTTTTGATTGGAACCCTATACAAGTTACTAAGGAGTGTCGACTCGACTGGATGCAACAACATCATTGTTTTTGAGGTTGACTCAACTCAGGATGAGTCGATTCAAACCGACTCGACTCAGACTGAGTCGATTCAAACCGACTCGACTCAGACTGAGTTGATTCAAACTAACTCGACTCGAGCTGATTCGATTCAAACCGAATCGACTCATGTTGAGTTGATTCAAACCGACTCGACAAGTCATCATAAAGTCAACCCTACCAATGTATGACATGAGAGGATGAGACACGTAGGAGAAAAAGGACTCCGAGCTATGCATAACAAAGGTATGGTTGAATATTTTCCTGAATGTAATTTAGAAGTCAACTTTTGTGAATATTGTATATATGGAAAACAAATTCGAGTGATGTTTCCATCTAGAGCGACAAGGGCAAGTGGGATTCTAGTGTTGGTTCATAGTGATGTGTTTGGCCCTGTTTTAGTGCCTTCACTTGGTGGATCCCTGTATTATGTCTCCTTCACAGATGATTTTTCCAAGAAGACATGGATGTATTTCCCAAGGAAGAAATCATGGGTTTTCGAGAAATTCAAAGAGTTTAAATCTCTTGTAGAAAACCAGATAGATAAGAATATTAAGGTGTTGAGAATTGACAATGGTGGTGAATTCCGTGGAAAAAATTTGATTAGTTATGAAAGCAGTGTGGCATAGCACCCAAAAATACCACACCATATACCCCACAAAAAAATGGAGTTGTTGAGAGAATGAACACAATATTAATGGACAAGGCAAGGAGCATGCTCAGTGGTGTCGGGCTCGCACAAGAATTATGGGCGGAGGCAGTCGACATTGCAAAATACCTATTGAACGTGTCTCCTTCTTCGACGGGACTCCACATGAGGTATGGTTAGTTAAAAATCCTTTGGTTTCACATCTCAAAGTATTTTTCTGTGATGCATTTGTGCATGTTCCCAAGGAAAAGACGAGTAAACTGGGCAAAGGCAATCTAGTGTATTTTCATTGGATATAAAGAAGGAATGAAAGGGTATTAGCTCTGGGATCCTGCATCAAGGAAAACAGTGTACAGTCGAGATGTGGTCTTCAGAGAAGTCGAAAGTAAGTTCGAGCCTGAAGAAATTGTTCAGACCGAGAATAATCTAGAGAAGGTGCGGTTTGAACTGGGGAACGAAGAAGATGATTAAGATGAGTCAACTGAATTAGAAGGAGATGTGGAACAATCGACCCTAGTTGTAAGGAGGTCAGAACAAGTAAGAAAACTAGTCAAAAAGTATAGTCCACCTGACTTCCATTCCGCATTTGTGTTAACTGCCACCGATGATGAGCCCAAGTCAGTAGGGGAGGCAGTCGAATTAGCAGAGGGAAAACTCTGGAAGGTCGTCATGGTCAAAGAGATGGAATCCTTGCACAAGAATGAGACATGGGACTTAGTCAAATTACCTAGTGGAAGAAATCTCGTCGATAGAAAATGGGTATTCATTAAGAAGATGAACGTAGTAGGTCATGTCAAGAAATTAAAAGCTCGATTGGTAGTGAAAGGATATTCCCAAGTCAAAGGAGCCGACTTCGATGATATTTTTTTCCCTGTCGAAAAATTAACTTCCATTAGAGTACTAATGTCTCTAGCTGCAACATTTGATCTAGAAATATAATAGATGGATATGAAGATAATGTTCCTACACGGGGACCTGGAAGAGGAAATATACATGAAACAACCTGAAGGATTTGCAGTAAAGGGAAAGAGAGATTTGGTGTACAAATTGAAAATATCCCTTTATGGTCTAAAGTAATAACCAAGGATTTGGTAACAAAACTTCGACACATACATCCTTAGTTTGGGGTTTGTGAGAAGCAAAGTTGATCACTGCATAGATTCCAAAGAACAAGGTGGGCGTTTCATATATGTAGCTTTGTATGTCGACGACATGTTGATGATTGAAAACAACATGAACACAAGAAAGGAGGTGAAGAAGCAACTATCCCCCAAGTTTGACATGAAGGATCTCGGTGCAACGAACTTCATTATGGGAATGGAGATTAAGAGAGATTGAGCAACTAGAAAGCCCTGGTTGAACAAGACGAAGTATATTGAAACAATCTTGAAACATTTCAATATGTAGGAGTGCAAACCTGTGAAGGTGCCAATTCTTGTGGGAGCAAGGCTAATTGCTGAACAATGTTCGAGGACAAGGAGGAAATAAAAGACATGGCATGTTTTCCCTATGCAAGTGTTGTTGGTAGTCTAATGTATGCGATGGTCTGTACTCGACCAGACATTGCCCATGCAGTGGGAGTGTTGATTAGATACATGTCGACACCTAGGAAGGAGCATTGGACAGTTGTTAAGAGAGTATTTAGGTATTTGTGTGGCACAAAAGAATATGCTATATGTTATCAATGAAAACCTGGAGGTGACAGTGAATTAAATGTACATGGATTTTTCGACGCTGACTGGGATGGAGATTTGGATCAACGGAGGTCGACTAGTGGATGCATGTTCAAAATGTTCGGTGGAACAAACAACTGGATGAGTAAGCGACAGGCGGTCGTAGCCCCGTCAACAACATAAGCTGAATACATGACAACTACTCATGGAAGCAAATAAGTAGTATGGCTACAAAGGTTGTGTTCGGGAAACAGGTTTGAGTAGAGAGCTATGAAGATAAGTTGCGACAATCAAAGCACAATATTTATGGCAAAGAACCCAACTTATCATTATAAGACTAAGCATGTTGATGTAAAATACCATTTCGTGAGAGACATGGTGGAAAGCAACAAGGTGCTACTGGAGAAAGTAGACATGTTGGAAAACATAACAGACTCTTTGACCAAGTCTATTAGTGTTGTGAAGTTCTCTTGGTGCAGAGAAGAAATGGGCATTGTCGCATTAGGTCTGTGAATGAGAGTTTAGAGGCCTCTCGGTTTCAGCAAAGAAAACAAAAAGTGGGAGAATATTGGGTTGTTATATTCTTTACAGTGAAAGTCTAGTCGAGGTGAATCCACTGACGTTCAAATTCGAAGGTCAAGATGGTTCGACTAGGTAAAGTCGACTTCAAAGGAAACGACAACAAGTCAAAGGTCGAGGTGTTTCAACCGGGTAAAGTCGAAGTCAAAGACATTGACAACAAGTCAAAGAGGTCAACCGAAAAGAGGTCGATAGGCGGGCGTGTGGCAATCGACTGGAGACTGAATGAAGTCTGAATGGTAATTCGACTTGGTAGTCGACTGAAATAGAACCCTGAGATTCGTGGATTTGTGGCCAATGATCTACGTGGATCTGTAACCATTTTTGGGTGCCTTTTCTTTAGGGTTTTGCCTGCTATAAAGCCTATAAAGAAGGCATGTTGTAATACTGTAAAATGGTGATGGAAATGGTTAATCACCAATAGATGATGAAATCATAGAGGTTGTTGGTCATGTAGATGTAAGCCGAATTGACTACAGGGTTGTTCTTGTGTAAAGCAAGAAGGTATGATGTCGATTGTGTCCTAGGTGTTGACCAAGGTTAGACATGTAACCTTTTATTCTTAATGAATAAGACAACAAGAGAGCAAAGTGCTCAAGGAATGTTGGGTTTCCAAGGTAAAATCTTTGTGTATTGTGTGCTTGCTTTGTCATTTACTTTCTTGATTAAATATTTTTTCCTCTCTTATGCATGGTTTAGCATGGAAGTGTTCCTCATTTCCTAACATTCAAAGGGCTTCAAACTTCTTGTTCTCTTTGGATGGGCCTTCTTGAGTTTTCTTTGATTGATTCAACCCATTGGTCTGCAATTTTTCGTGCCCAATATTTGTTAATCTAAATGGACTTTGATCTATTTCACTCGAGGGTTTCAAAGGTTTCTTTGAGGGAGATTGATCCCCTGGGGTCTTTGGAAGTTTTTGGAAAAAATCCCATACTCGTGACAAGAGTTGCATTTGAATGAAAGTCGATCACAGTCTAGATCTTGCAAGTGGCTCTGATCGTCCATATTAACTGGCAATGCCAATGAAAGGCATTGCTTTAGATCCACTTCCATACATGTTCTAGCAAAATAATACACATTTCCTTTTGGTTTTGCTTGATGAATGAGTCGACCTAGTTTATCCCTAATGGCTCTAAGGATGCTTTGGACCCAAAACATTATAAGGAGATGAGGTAACTTACATAGGGGTTGTTATGATATTCTCTTATGGGTTGAATTCAAGAGACCAATGAGATAAAAACATTCCCTTAGATCCCATAAAATAAGGTATGGAGTGAAAAATTGGATCTCGATCCTCCCCATTTTGAAAAAGGAACACAAAATATCCTTGGTCACATGCAAACCAAAATCCCTAACCTTGAATCTTGGATGCCTAGTGCTCTGCTACCCATAACTTTGCAGTTCTTGGACTAGGCGAAAGGCTTTTAGTTATGAACAATGTACACTTAGATAGAATGAGGTGTTTTTCCTTAGTTTTGGGGATGGAAGATCCACCTAGGGGATGACATCCAACTGTTTAATGATTATACTTTGCAAGGACATGAGATTCTTTGGCTAGGATAACTAGTGTCTTGAACACATCAATCTCGAATTGGAAAGAGTCATCCATTGTCACTCCCACATATTAATGCTAACTCCACCTCAAAAAATGCATGAGATGACGACTAGGGGCTAGTTAGATATGCAAACACCCGCATAGTGAACAACTCATTAATATGATCTCTCAATAAACATAAGGGATGACATACTACTCTCCAACTATTCAGATTTGCAAATGGTGGCTTCTTGCTAGAAATCTAATTCTATAAATGGCACAGTAGAGTCTCGACCTTCCACAAAAGGAGATGTTCATTTCAACAATGATGTTGAGTTGTTATATTCTCTTTTATTAACATGGTTAAGTTTTTTTTTCAATTACATTATGCACATAAAGTTTTCTTTCATTCTAGTTTATTCACATCACATGAAGTTACACGTCTCATTTATATTAAGCGGCAAAGTGCACCTATATATTCCTATAAAGTTTAAATATAATGCTTGAAATGACAATTAAATCATCATTAAAGGAAGTGGAAATAATATAAAGATTTTATCAATCATGATTTTGATGATCAAAACTATTTTTCCAACATTATGATATTAGAAAACAAAATGAATATTATTAAAATAAAGACTAATGCTCATCATTGCATAGTAAAATTGCATAGTAAAATGTATTATTAAACTAACTCAAAAACATATTGAAATGAGTAAATTTGCGAAATTTATGATAAAAAGGATGTTGAAAATGAACACCGTTTTCTTTTAGCATACCCTATCCTTAATGCCTAATATAAGAAATAACTTTATTAAATATTATTACTTAATTATTCACAAAATCCATAACAATGTGAATACTTACAAAATCCATAACAATGTGAATACTTTTGTTTCCACCCTATTTAAATCTAAAAATGAAAATTTGAAATATATTTAACCTATTTTTTTTTATATTTGTTTGATAAACATTGTTGATTTTAGGGAATGGTAAATGTCGGGATCATCATTACCAATTAAGACCCTTATCTAAATTTTAGATTACCATGTTTGAATTTTTTTTCACTTTGTCATTAATAATTGTAAAGTGAGAATAATGGGTGTTGGGTTGATTTGTATTGGTTGTGTTTTTCATACTCTTAAGTTTAAAAACTATTTTTAATGAACAAGTTTTACTGATCCTTATGCATAATTTGATTTTGTTTGTAGGTTCTTCATAGCATAAAGATACATACTTTATTCTAGTCCTTGGTTTATGGGTTGCATAAGACACTACATGGAACAAGTTTGTGTAGTAGCATAGTCCTTGTTGGGTTGAATTGAGATAGGAAAAAGTAGCAGAGGTAGATGGAAACTGCAATGGAGATGTGGCAAGCAGCATGAGGCACAGGTGGTATCCATGCAGTAAATGACACGTGGCCTCTAAAGCCCCATTTATTTTATGAAAGTATATAACAAAATACAATTTGTGCATAGTGGAAGATAAAAATTTACGACGACACAAATATGAAAGGAGATAAAGAAAAATAGTTTAGTTTGAAATATATTAAAAAAGTTACATGTTCCTGGAAATTTAAATGCATTTGTCATATAGACTGGTGAAAGATGAAAATGTATGAGGACATAAATATAAAATGAGATAAAAAACGAGATAAAAAACAGTTTTATTTTAAATATATCAAAAAATAAAATTCTGTTACATATTCTTGGAAATTTCAATGCGTTTGTCATATAGACTAAGATTGGGGTTCCCGCGGACCATATTAGAAATATGTACAAGAAACATGATAGTAGAAAGAAGAAGTGGGCGACGGTAGAGTGCAATACCTAAAAATAATAAATTGAAAGGTATTAGTCTTTGGCTAGACATTTCTATTTAAAAAAGTGGAATAACTGGGTTGATAAACAAAGCAAGATGCGATCAGTAGACTTACAGTGATGGTACATATGACCCCTTTTGCTATTTGCTTGATGATACCTTTTCATTGATGTCGTCGACGATTGTTGGAATCATGGCAGCTGCATGTTTCCTTTCGTCGACGACCTGCTTCAATTCCCTTTTGAGCCATTATTCAATGTAGCTTCTCATTGGGGTGACGTTGATCTCATTTCGGATTTTTATGTTGAAAAGTTCATTTTCTAATTCCCTGAAGTTGATAGAAAGATTACGCAAAGCCTGATCAATTTCTTCATTCTGTACTGAATAGTCGACTAGCCAGTCGTTGACGTCATCTTGACCAAATTCAAGGATGTTGTAAAACTTTTCCAAAGACAACGCCTTAAACATATCAACCTGTTTATCGAAGTCTTGCCTAGTTAAGGGCAAGGAGTTAATGATTAAGTTGGGGTCTTGGAAGTTGTTGATCCTTCTGACTAAGTTTATTTTGGACAGCTTTGTGAATAATTTTTCTTTCTTTGATATGGCTTGTTAACATGACTGAACAATGAGATGCAGGTTCTTCACTTTTTCTTTCCAGCATGCATTTAATTGACCGATCCGATTTTTGGATGGAAGATCTTGTTGTATTCTTCTTGTTTCTGTCATGTTGTTGACAATGGCGCCAAAAGGAAGGACCATGTTTAAATAGAAATGTTCTTCATATTTTAACTTTGCCTGCAAATGTTCGAGCAAATTATGTGCCCTCGTTCCAAGGGAAGTCATGGTTTGTGATGTTTCCCACACCTCGGTAACCAGTTCCATTATTTTCTTGATATTATTCTCCACATATCCTCTACACGATGCAAGGAGGATGGAGGATCCTTTTAACTTGGCTGCAAGGGTGGCAGGCATGGCTATTGCCAAAGGATTGGCAAGCAATGGCATAGGAATCAAAGCCTCTTCCAATTCCTTGACCTGATCCTTCAGTCTGGCATTCTTGGCCTCGATGCCTCCAATGGAATCATCAAGTGCATCTTCGATCGCTATGTGAAGTTGGCAGATTTGGGACGGCCGCATGTTCGCAAGGTTAACCTCTGAACGAGATTTTCCTCTCTTATCTTTTACATTTTTTTTTTCAATAATCAATTTTTTGGACTGGCTATCAAAAACAACGCTTTGGAACACGAAGGATTCATCTTCGCCAAAATTTTCGGTGTTAGATATGTCCATTGGACGGATATGCTGATCGCGTCTCCGGGTTGATCAAGGTAGCAGAGTACTCTATCCAAATCAGGCTCAAGTTCCATGTTCTCACTCTGAATTTCGGGCTCTTCCGCCTATCCCACAATTTTTTTTCTCTTCTTGTCTACTGGAAGCTTGTGAGAACTATCAATTTTAGAGTGAGGAGGGTCATTATCTCCTCCTCTGTTTGAAGAACTTTGAGTTGCTTTGTTGTTGTGGTGGGTCGTTGGAACGATGCTCCGGGATGTCGTACTTTTGGGAGTGTTATTCGTCGATTGAACACTTTTCTCACCGGGGCCTTTTCCCTGTTGCTTGTACAATTTAGTGTTGCTTTGTAGTGTGTCTAGGTCGCCAACATCAGAAGTAAGAGTGTTGCTGCCAATGTCTTTGTTATCGGTCAGGTGTTTTTTGAAAAAACAATTGTTGAAGCCAAGTGTTTGTAAATGTTGTAGATTTTTTTTTTTTGGGTTGAACCCTCTTAGGCTTTCAACATATCTTAGGTTCAAGTTGATAGAATGGGTTGCGAATTCGTCAATTTTGTTGGCGTTCTTCAACACGAAGTCCCCGACTTTCCAAGGCAGAGGAATGAACTGTTTTTTTCTCTTTTCTTGGAATAGATGCAACCAGTAGTTGTATTGCCATGCTACTTCTGTAACAAACATTCTGTCTGTAATGTGACATGGAAGGAGAGTAGGTTTTTCCTTGAAGCCAAAAATCCTTATCACAGTGTAATTATCCAAATGTTCAAGTGTCCCCCTCCTGTCCAAAAAACCGGTTGTTTGTTTAGATATGCGGGGAACATCTTCTCCTAATAACAAAACTTTTAAAACGGACACGAAGCCATTAAAAAACCTCATAAAAATAGTGGGAGGCCTTGTGCTTCCATAAGGCCTGGTACTATAACGTTATTGGGTCAAATTCCCAGTTGAAATTCTTGGACAGAGTCAGTTTTGGAAACTAGAAGCAATGTGTTATCGCAAAGTAAGTAGGATGACATATAAAATTTCTTTTCCCTTTTGAATCTTGAAATTTGGGAACAAATTTCATGGGAAATTAGCTTGCCCCAATAAAAAATGGCTTGTTCCTTGACTGTGAAATACAAAATATAAAGAGCCATCCAGGAAATAGTTGTTGTGGACTCCTGTCTCGTTATTCTTGTAAACAACCAGGCAATTTCGCGGAATGGATTTCTAAATGAACTAACCTACAAGCTTGTGATATCTTCAGGAACTACCATAGGGTCTTCCAATAAATCAAGCAAGAGGTCCAACTCGTTATTACGCTTTGCTAGGAACTGTTTGGAATCTTCTCCTTTGAATGCCAATGTTGGCTCCAAAATCTTAACATCTGGCGAAAGACCTGAGGTGACAAAGAAACAGAAGAGCAGTCCCGTAGTGGAATAATTATTTTGTCTGAAATAAATGTATCGGTTCACCAAGAGACCAACTCCTTACATACAAAAACTTCAGGGACATAGCCTGCACGAGCTATCCCAGATGTCCAAATTACTTCGTTCTGGGTGGTAGGGGTTGAGTAATAAGAATATGCCTTGGACCACTGGAAGTTCTAGTCCTCGCGCCCGAAGATGTTCACTGTATCGCCACAGAACTGTTATCGATTTGATGCCATAATTTTCGAGAATGTTGGTTTTCTCCATACGATGGTTGAAATGAACAATTGAAGCCGATACTATAACTCTCCGCAAAATCTTGGTTAAATGCCTATGAATGGGAAAGCTCCTCGAGCCTTTCGTTGATTAATGATAATCTGTATGGGTGTTGCATGATGAACTGTTAGCAATAAAGCTTACTTATTGCATATTTAGAAGTGCGAAGGTGGTGGGTACAACGAAGAGCAATTAAGGATTGGAGGTTTCATGGACATGCCAAGTCGACGACGTGCGAACGACATTTCATGATTTTGAAGTCAACACTCGGAAGGGATAATATAACCCTCCACAAATCTTGGTTTAATGTGTATTAATAGGAGATCTCCTCGAGCCTTTCGCCCATCAATGACAATCTATACGGTTCCTACACAATGAGCTGTTAGAATTAAATGTCACTAATTGC
>SNQJ01S0110773.1:31396-57451 GCA_010110895.2 Picea sitchensis
TTATTATAGACAAGTGTGAAGGTCACCGATACGAGGGAGAGCAAGGAACGAATGGCAAGGCCTGAAATAACGGTCGGACAAGATTCAAAATAGGGTTATGGGGGATACTCAGGAGAGGCGAGTGTCCCACGATCAAATTTTATGTATCGAAATTTTTTACTACAAAACGTGTAAAATGGAAGAGAACATGATGTGGCAGTTCAACGGTCGGTTTGTATATTTGCAGAATTCCAGGAAAGTGGCTTAGTATGGAATAGGGAAACGGTCGGTCAGACTTGTTTTCAAAATTGAGGATTGAAGATTTCGTGAATGGACCAACCCGATGACGTGCAAATGACATTCCATGATGTTTGAAATTAACACTCGAAAGGGATAATATAACCATCCATAAATTTTGGTTTTATGCGTATTAATGGGAGATTTCCTCAAATCCTGGTTGAGCATTAACGCTTGCTAATTGAATACTTAAAAATAAGATCTTATATATAATTGGTAATTGCTAATTGCAAAAGGGTGCGGGCAGAGGAAACAACGATTAGGAATTGGATATTTCTTGAACCCGATGATCCGCGAAAGAAATTTGAAGAAATGGCGAAGTATGGAAAGCGGACGGACGAGCTTCAAAATGGGGTTACAATAGTTCCACAGGAGATGTGAGGACCCGCCGGTCAAATTGTATGTCTTAGAAGTTTTCAGTGCAAAATGTGTACCACGGAAGAGGGCATGATAGGTAGAATGTAATACGGAAGACAGAATGATCTGAGTCCGGTTGTAAATTTGTATATTGCGGAAGTCATGGTACTGTTCACAGGTCGTGGAACAATAGAAGTCCAATCTAGAGCCGGCCTACCTGGAATTTGCAGTCGGAGAAGTGGTTGGGTATGGAATGGAGAAGCGGTCGGTCGGTATCGCGATATAAGAGCACGAGTGGAAACGTGAACCCACAAGTCTGCCTACCCACGTAGCTAGACATTTTTGAAAAAATGAATAAGTGACGAGAAAGATAAAGTTCCGGGAAAATAGAAATGAATATTTGGCTAAGTATAGAAGACGGAAAAGAAGGGCTAATATATTCACATCTGTAATATATATCCCATTTCCTGGCAAGATCTTTTCTGCATGTTTCTGGAGAAGTTATATACTTATTTCATATACTTGGAAAGAAGTGCGAAGGTGGCGGGCACAGAAAAAAACGACTAGGAATACAAAATTCTCTACGATCCGCGAAAGAAATTGCAAGAAATGGTCGTGGAAAGTGGTCGGACGAGTTTTAAAATAGGCTGACAAGGGTTCCTGAGGAAACATGAGGCCCCGACGATCAAATTTTATTGATCAAAACTTTTGAATGCATACTGTGTAACACAAAAGAGGGGTTGATGTAGGAATCCAAAAGAAATGATCCAAGATAGGCTGGCAAGGGTTCCTGAGGAGACATGACGGCCCGACTGTCAAATTGTATTGATCATAACTTTTGAGTGCA
Organism: Picea sitchensis; assembly: GCA_010110895.2. NCBI lineage: Eukaryota > Viridiplantae > Streptophyta > Pinopsida > Pinales > Pinaceae > Picea > Picea sitchensis. The sequence continues at coordinate 32,877 of SNQJ01S0110773.1, forward strand.
TACTGTGTAACACGGAAGAGGGGCCGACGTAGGAGTCCTGAACTCGCAAATCCACCAACCCGCGTAGCTAGATATTTTTGGAAAAACGACTAAGTGACGAGAAAGATAAAGTATAGGGAAAAGGGAAACAAGAATTTGGTTAAGTATAGAAGACGAAAAAGAAGGGCTAGTATATTCACATCTGTAATAGATATTCCATTTCCTGGCAAGATCTTTTGTGCATGTTTCTGGAGAAGTTATATCCTTATTGCATATACTTGGAAAGAAGTGTGGAGGTGGCGGGCACATAAAACAACGACTAGGAATTGGAAATTGTCTGAACCCGCCAACCTGATGATCCGTGAAAGACATTGCAAGAAATGCTCGTGGAAAGCGGGCGAACGGGCATCAAAATAGGTTGACAGGGGCCTTGGAGGAGACATGAGGGCCCGATGGTCAAATTGTATTGATCGAAAATTTTAGTGCATACTGTGTAACACGGAAGAGGGCTGATGTAGGAGTCCGGAAGTCAATTTATGTATCTTGGAAGCGGCGGGGATTGTTTGCAAGTCAAGGAATACTGGAAGTGCAGTCCGCATGTCCGGGAATCCGCAAGCGAAAAAAGTCGGGTAAGTATGGAATTGGAGGTGCAAAAGAGATTCCAAGAAATGGAGAAATATGGAAAGCGGACGCAAGGGCTTCAAAACGGGGTGACAACAGGTTCCCAGGAGACGTGAGGACCCGAAGGTCAAATTGCAGGTCTCAGAACTTTCATGTGCAAACTGTGTATCACGGAAGAGGGTATGACGTGGGAGTGCGGAAAATTTTTTGTGTATGGCGAAGGTCCGGGTGTTGTTTGCAAGCGATGGAACAATGGAAGTTCAATATAGAGCCCGATTGTCTGGGAATTCGCGATCTGAAAAGTGCCTATGCATCGAATGGTTACTGGATGGTCAAAGTCGCATTTTCAGAAAAAAAACGACTAAGTAAAGAGAAAGAGAGAGTAGATGGGAAAAAGAAACAACAATTTGGTCAAGTATAGAAGAGGGAAAAGAAGGTCCAATATATTGAAATCTGCAATAGATATTCCATTTCCTGGCAAGATCTTTTTTGTATGTTGCTGGATAAGTTGTATACATATTGCATATACTTGGAAAGAAATCTAAAGGTAGCGGACACAGGAAACAACATCTCAAAATTTGAAATTTCCTAAACCTGCGAACTCAACGATCCGCCAAAAAGATGTCAAGAAATTTTCAAGTGTGGAAAGCAGTCGGACGTGCTTCAAAATAGGGTGACGGGTTCCCGAGGAGCTGTAAGGCCCCGAGTGTCAAATTGTATATATCAGAACATTTTGGTGCAAAATGTGTAACACGAAAGAGGGGATGATGTGGGAGTCCATTAGTAAATCTGCATATCGCAGAAGCCGGAGTGTTATTTGCAAGTCAAAGAACAATGGAAAATGCAATTTAGACAAAGGGTAAGCGCTCGGTCGAAAGGCATTTTTGGAAAAAACGATTAAGTAACCAGAAAGAGAAACTACAGGGGATAAAAGACTGGGAAAATAGAAAGGCGAAGGGCAATTTTTGTAAGCGCGAATTGGTTTCAAACAAGCCCCATTGTTGCAAAACCATCATTTTCTAGTAATTGTTAGCAAATGCTTTGTTGAAAATTAGATTTTATTGCAACTTGTGGGTGTAAGTGTGTTCTTGATACATTCTTCCATGACTGTAACATGTTAACTTAAGTATTAAACTTCTTGCATTATGGGTTGTTAGCATTAAAGTTTAATAATTGCATGTCTAGAAACAAGAATGATGATCTTCCTGCAACATTGTGATTTGGTATTGCTATGTTCTATCTGCATTACGAATAGAATTGAACGTTGGTTTGAAACAGTGTGTAATTCATTTTTTGTTTGCATAAAATCCTGATGGATCGACACAGTACATTGTCATATAATTGTTAGATGCTCCATTTTAGAACAAATTACCTAAGCAAATACAATATCAAAGAACTACGAGACTATTGAACCATGCCAATGAGAAGAGGTGTTAAACCCAGAAAAGAAGCAACAACCAAGACTCCAAGGTAAAAAAAATTAATAGCAAATCCATTTTAAAAAAAAAAGAACATTGAGCACTATATATCTATCCTTAGAAATTGGACCCAGTTCTTTGGGCCAAAACATTGAACATATCTGCCACAAACACAGGCATGGGATCCACAACATGCAGGAGCCATCGAGATGCTCTTCAACATGCATACAAAACTGATTACCATGCTTTTTATTTTAGGAAATCCTTGCAGTTTTCTCCTCGATGGATCATCATGTGGTAAAATTGACAGTTCTCAGAAGCTTCCCGTGAGGAAGAAGATGAAAAACATTGCAGGGCAAATGGAATAGCCCTTAACTGAAAGTTAGGACACACCAAGAAACTGTCTCTCCACAGTCGAAAACTTCAGTGACATAGGCTAGACGTGCAATTCCAGAGGCCCAAATTAGTCCATTCTGGGTGGAAGGAGATGACTAGTAGGAATATGCCTTACACCAGTGGGAGTTCTGGTCCTCATTCCCTAAAATGTTAATTGTATATCCAGAGAACAGGACAATAGTACCGTAATTGAATAGTTTTTTGCCTTGAAATATATCTCTGGGAGCATCAACATATCATTTCCTTAGAGTGAAAGACTCCCACCCAGAACATACTAATTTAGATCTCCGGAATTCCTACTTTCGAGCTGCAAAGCGACTATTGCGTTCAACGCTAGTTTCTTTTCTGAAACTCCTTCTTTTGGTGTTGTCAGGACCACCGTCACTGAGCTGGGAAGTTTCGCTCATTATGGTTGATTTCAATTTGGGCAAAGGAGTGGGAACAATCTCTACATTGCCATCATCCATTGCCGTATCATCGTCCACCAGATCATCTTTTCTTGGCTCGAAATCCATGGCATACAACTCTGCGCTAGCCATCAATGTAACTGAGCAGGTTATCTGAGCAGGCAGGGTTGCCTTGGAATTCCTTGGCTTGAAATATATATGTCGGTGTACCAAGGGACCATCTCCTTTTTTTCTCCTGGGCATAGGGAGATGAGTAGTAAGAATATGCCCTGGAATACTGGAACCTCTGGCCATCATGCCCGAAGGTGTTTACTGTATCTGGATAGAACTATTGCCACAAGTTCATGAGAATTTTCGTTTACTCCAGACGATGTTTGAAATGAAAATTGGGGAGGGATAATATAACCCTCCGCAAATCCTGGTTTAATGCGTATCAATGGAAGATCTCTTCGAGCCTTTCGCTAATCAATGACAATCTCTAGGGTTCGTGCGTAATGAGTTGTTACCATTAAAGCTCACTAATTGCATATTTAGAAAAAAGTGCGAAGGTGGCGGTGACTACGAAGAGCGATTAAGAATTAGATATTTCTTAAAGGCGCCAACCGATCGACGCATGAAAGAGATTGCATGATGTTTGAAATGAATACTTTTGAAGGATAACACTCTTCTCCGCAAATCTTGGTTTAATTTGTAGTAATGACAAATCTTCTCCGGCCTTCCGAACATTAATGACAATCTTAACGGTTCATGCACGATGAACTACTAGCATTAAAGATTAATAATTGCATATCTAGAAATAAGTACCTAGGTAGCGGGGATGACGAAGAGCCACCAAGCATTGTACATTTTGTCCACCTGCCAACCCACGAAACATATTCCAAGAAATGCCCAAGTATGGAAAGCGGTTGGGAGGGTTACAAAAAAAGGGTCACAAGATATACCCAGGAGACGTGAGGGGCCGATGGTCAAATTGTATCTAAGTGATAGATTTCAGCCGTCAATTTGTATATCGCAGAATTTTGGGTGTTGTTTGTACATAGGGGAACAGTGGAAGTGCAATGTTGAGAGGGCAATTTGTATATTACAGAACTTCGGGTGCTGTATATAAAAGTATGAGACATTCGAAAAAAGGACCAAGTAAACTTAAAGCGAAAGAAAACGAGATGAAGGGGATTTTGTTTGCTAATTTGTAAATCGTGGAAGTCCAGGTGTTGTTTGCAGGCGGCGGAACAATGGAAACACAATGTTGAACCCGCCTATGCGGGAACCCGCGATTCAAAAAGTTTTCTCAACATGAAACGGGGAAGCAGTCGGTTAGGCTGGTGATATAAAAGTAACAATGGAAATCTGAAGACGTGAATCTGCCAAATCCCGCACCTAGACATTTTTCAAAAAACGAGTAAGTAACTAGAAAGGGAAAGCAGAGGGCAAAAAAGAAAGCGGATGACAATTTTCGGAAGCAAGAATTGTTGTAAGAAAGCCTCATTGATGGTCTTAACAGTAACTATGAAGTGTATTAAACATGCTAACAGGTTCTCCAATCAAGGAATAGATACAACGAGTGATGTTTATAGTTTCCAGGATCTGTTTGTATAAGAGAACAAGAAAATCATTTTTTGGATGTTTAAGTAAAGTTTTTGTACCGTTAGCTTCACCGCAAGTATAACAACGACAATTTTTTTATTTTATTTTATTATTATTTTTTTTTTTTATGTCTGGAGGAATCAACAACTAGTTGGGCACGTGGCCGTGTTATCCAACTGCTACCACTATAACCTCCAGGTGTGCCCACGAGGCCCCATACGCGGCACACATTGTAAGTCGGGGGGAGTTGAACTCGAAACCTCATGGAACTTCATTTTCACGGCACTTGCCAATTGAGCTGCCCCCTCGGGGGCGACAAATTTGAATTTTGATGTCCTCTCGTTCATATGATTGTTCCATTACACTTCACATAGTATATATTCTTTTATTTCGATTTGTTTGCTAATTTGTAGATCGCGGAAGTCTGGGTGTTGTTTGCAGGCGACAAAACAATGGAAACGCAATGTTGAACCAACTTATCTGGTAACCCACCTATTTGGAAACCCGCGATCCAAAAATTTGTACAATATGAAATGGGGAAGCGGTCGGTCAAGCTGGTGATATAAAAGTAAGTTGAATTCTGAAGACGCGAATCCGCCAACTTACGCACCTAGAAATTTTTCGAAAAATGAGTAATACATACTAAATATGTACTTTTATAAAGTATGGACATGGGATTTTATAGAGCATGTACATATCCCTCATTCCATACTTAACCACTTTTTGGATCGCGGGTTCTCGAGCTGGCGGGCTCAAAATTGGGCATCTATTGTTCTGTGTTCTACAAATAGCACCCAGAGTTCTGCGATATACAAATTGACAGGCGGACTTGCGGGCTCAACATTGCACTTCTATTGTTCTGTGTCCTCCAAACAACACTCGGAGTTCCGTGATATACAATATGACAGACAGACTCCAGGGCTGGCGGGCTCAAGATTGCGATTGTTTACGGATGGTGATCCCTATCAACTATCTAACATTATCTAAAAACATTATTTTCAAATACTAAATTATTAATATTAAATATTGATATTGTACAATTTAATTACATAAAATTATTAAAGGATGTTAAATCTCTTATTTAAAAAAAATGAAGTAAACAAAACAAAGCTTTTTAAAATTCTATCACCGCAAGTATAATAACGACCAATTTGAATTTTAAGAGCCTCTTTTTGATATGATAGCTCCATTGGACTTCGCACAATATATATTCGTTCATTTCAAATTATTCCAGGAGATTAATTTTACCAAGTTCATCGATCAAGGAAAAGTGCTAAAACAAGCCACATACTACATTTGCGTCACAGAGGTTATTATAAAGGGCAAAGCATATCCTCTATAGTTCTGTGTTCTACAAACAACACCTAGAGTTCCACGCTATACAAATTGACAGGCGGACTTGTAGGCAGGTTGGCTAAAAAATTGCAATTCTATTGTTCTGTGTCCTCCAAACAATACTCGGAGTTCCGCGATATACAAATTGACAGACAAAGCATACAACCAAGAATCAAGTAAACTCCAAACATGCCGCAAGCAAGATCCCACAAGGTTCCATAGAGCAACACACATTGACCTTTGCATCAAACAATTTGATATATAAAGAAAACACGTCGCGACATTGGTTTTCTCTTACATCTGGTATATGTTCCCATGAGAAAATAATGGGGCCATGGGATATATGGGGTTTGTTGTCATGCTTCCCATTTTTGGACCGAACAATCTTATGCACGTGCAATCTCTATAGCGAGATCTGAATATCTCAAGCTAATGTTTCAATCCATGTCGAGTTCCTTTTTTTTTTCAATTAGGGCATCGAGAAAATGCAGACACCATACCATAAATGTATAGTTGGAGACAAACTTTTATTTTTTTCGGGCACCCAAAAGAAATTTGCAGAAATCCTGTCGTGGCTAAATAGTTGAAAAATAATTGTCGAACTTGGGCACCCAAAAAACGTGCAGGATCCTCCATCAAAGCAACAACCACCCACCATGTTTTTTTTCATTTATTTGTACACTGAAACAAATATGCAAAATCCTCACTGGGAGACGCAAGAAAACATCAAAATAACAACATCAATTGCATTTGTAATTAGATTCTCAAGTACTCGAGTCCGACGAACATTCATCTGGGTGTTGAAGAAATATTGCAGAGACACATTGCAAAATTCTTACCGGGAGATGCAAGAAAACATCAAAATAACAACATCGATTGCATTTGTAATTAGATTCTCAAGTACTCGAGTCCGACGAACATTCATCTGGGTGTTGAAGAAATATTACAGAGACACATGAGATATTTTCGTTTCCTGCCAAAGCTTGATATGATTTTTTTTCTTCAGCCGATATGCAATATTGCATTGTCCTCATTTAAGGTAAATTTGTTGTGTATCCGAAAGTCGCGTAGCATGTAGACATTGCTTGCCTTTTTCTGTAGGTATGCTTCATACGACAATGCTGCTAACCCGAGAAGCACATCTTGTAACATAGGTTGCCTAATTGTACAATGCATGGTTGTGTTGCCCACGGTTCAGATGGCAGCATTGAGGCAATGTCCATATATATATGGACATTTTTCACAGCATCGCAGACAATCAATCGTATCATCACTTATCAAAGCAGAAGCAGGAGAGTTGCATTTCGCACATACAGGCTCAAAGGGGGTCGAGTACGCATTCGTTGCAACCAAAACACCTTCAACCTGGAAACGCGAGCATATGAATTAATACACCGAACAATATAATACACAACTGCACCCCCCCAAAAAAAAATAAAAAAATAAACAAACCACATAAATTTGGTGAAGGCTATTTGTATGAGCAAAGTGAGGATGATTCTGTAGATGTATACGCACAACAGTTGTAGAGCTAGTTAGTTTCTTCAGATCCTGTACTATGTCTGCTCGCAACTCTGTTACAAATGTTGCTTGGGTTGTGCGAAACATCCTTTCTCTAACATCCCTTTTCTTTGTTATATTTTTGAAGAGCATAAGTGGAAATTTCCCTTTATGCAATTGTTGTTCCATTGATGAAAACAAATTTGAATAGGTATCGAACAATTGCAGCTGCAACATGGAACAGTGCAATATTTGTGTAACTTAACCGAGATACATGCACATGTGAAAGTAAAGGACACAACTGGATATGGAGAATGGTACCATTGCCTAGTCGTTGTCCGACTCTCCATCTTTTATATGGAGAATGTGTTGCGAGCCAAGTTTTCTCGCTAGTGTGACAACTGCACCAATGGTTTCGATTGGGTAATTGTCATTGCTCTGTGCAAGTTGGCTGATAGTTGCGTCCGGGACGAAACGATATTCTGAATAAACAACGGAATTTTTTTCCACAATACTTGTTTCGTTGAGCGAAATAATCCGATCACAATCACCACGATCATATACTGTTTTGGGCAATATATTAAAATTTATAATGGATATCCCATTAGCCGACAATATCTTTTTTGCATGTTTCTGGACGAGTTGTGTAGGAATAATCAGTGTGACTGTCATCATGGCCTCCTTGTCTGTCATGTCAACACACATAATGGATCTAGTTTTGTTTGCCTTGTCCAAGTAGGTGTTATAGATGACCATTATGTCCCCAATGAACACTTGTCTAGTTCGGTGGCTGTTTAATCCCTCTATTGATAGTACTTTGGGTGTTACAAGTCTAGACCTGGTGACAATTTTTGAACAAGAAAAGTAAAGTGAATGGTAGTGTGCATTATTTGTTTGTTTTCTTTTTTTCCTAGCATAAGTTTACAAGTAGACGCATAACTTCGATGAACTATGGAGCCAGATTTTTGCCACCTCTTGGTCTGCGGAACCTGCGCTATGTTCGGCGTCTCACTTGTACTTGTTGATACTTCTTGTGAACTGCAAAGCATGTATTGCAAATGACATCAATATATTCACCATGCCAAGATGAATAAATAGCTGAGGATATTTGTTTGGTAAACATACTAGGAACATAATGTATGCATCTTTACCTTTGGCCTTGTCGGTCTACTGATGTCTGGGATGACTGATTGCTCATGGCCATGTCACTAGTCCAACTTTTTATGATGCAAGCATGTGTAGATGAACAACATAAGGACTAAACAAGCACATGCATTGTATACTATCCATAATAGTTCTTAATGTCACATGCAGTGTGGAAGGAGATGGAATACAAAATAGGGTGTCAAGGGATACTCAGGAAACATGAGGACCCGAGGGTCAAATTTTATGCCTCTGATTTTTTGACTGGAAAAATGTGTAACAGTAAATAGGGTGTGATGGCGGGAAACGACGACCAATTTGTATATCGCGAAACCTCGGAAGCCAGGGGAGCAATCTTGAACCCGCCAGCCTGACACCCGCAATTGACAAAGTGGGTAAGTATGGAATAAGGTAGAAGAGTGACCATAAATGTGAACCCATGACTCCGCCAACCCACGCACCAAACCATTTTCGGAAAGACCACTAAGTAGAGCAATTAGAAAGCAAAAGGGATAATAGAAAATGGAAAAAGTAGAACTGGGGAGGGCACAAAGGCCCATTGCTAGCAAGTCATCGTTTTCTAGTATAATACTATATGCCCCCACCCGTTTTGTATATTTAATTTACTAGCACAATTGGTATATCTTTTCGAATATTGTACCACAAAACCCTCTGATGTTGCATAGAAGAATTCATCTTCCTGTCCAACCAACTTGTTTCTTTCAAGGTAGCAACACCGAATATACAATGGACATGAAGGCAAGTTAGTATGAAGAAAGACATGTAAAAGAAAGAAAAGCAGTTCTATTTATTTCAATGTAACAACAAACAAAATATGATTCACATGAGAATAAGCATAAAGATACATAGCATATACATACATGAAAAAAAAAAGGAGGTGCAAAGCAATGGAACAAGCACAACAAATACACAGACAATCACTGAAATACTAAACACTGGAATATGAAATAAGGGTACAGATATGCACCTCTGTAACTCTTCGTCTACATTCGCGTCAAAGAGTCCATCATCCTCTCTAGACATTTTGTTTGTTTAAATGTAGCAATGCACGAAAAATACAATGGACATTAAGGAAGTTAGTATGCAGGAAGACATGTAATGAAGTTAAGTTATTATGTAGGAATGCACGCACCATCTACATACAATAAACTAGGTGAACACACATACAGACAATAGATGAAATACAAAACAACTGAATATGAAATAACAATACAAGCATGTACCTTTGTATCTCCTCTTCCACCATTGCAGTCAAGACTCCGTTGTTTTCTCCAGCTATTCTGTTTGTTTGAATGTGGGAATGCACAAAACACAATGAACATGAATGGAAGCTGGTATGCAATAGAGAACAAGTAATATGTACATACTGTAAATGAGAATCAACGAATAGAATAAAAGATAGGGAGAAACATGAACCTTTGCTTTTCTCCATCGATGGTTGTAAATATATAAAGCTTTTCCCTGCCCAAAATATATTACAAGCCACAAAATATTGAGAAAGTGCATCGCCATAGCTAAACGATTTTGGTTTTCTGTGGCAAAGTATCCAGATATGCTTCCAGATATGGAAATATAATTTTGCACTCTCTTTGTTGTACATATCATATCTCAAGTACAAGACAAATTGTACCATGGTCACACCAGTCTATGTAGAGGATAAATAACATGTATTGTGATATGGGCACATTCCACCATACATGGTTTATAAGTGCAGCTTGCACATGTTTTGTTTTAACAAAAAAACAACGGATATTGCAATTGTACATGTAGTTGTCCAATTATTTTTTATGCCACTGTTTTCTATCATGACAACACTGAAGTATCAACAAAATTTTACAGCAGAACAGATCTCAACCTTGCCAGAGATGACAAATAACACAACCGCATGTCCACTCGTGGGTGCAGGGTCTGAACACCGTAAAGCGCCCAAATAATAATAATAATAAACAACTCCAAGTGCCGATGCAGGACCCCAACCCTGCAAAGCCGAAGTAAACAAAAGAAAACAACAAGCACCAAACCAACAGGAAAGAACGAACAGGCCCAACTGCAGCCCCAGGGCCCCAAAATCGTAAAATTGAGCCAAACAAAAACAACCACCAACCGACGAACCAACGAACAAGCAACAACCACCGAACCAGTAAACAAAATATGTATCTCCAACGATTACGAAACTGCAACAGAAGCACAGAAGGAACCAAAAACATACGATGAACATGCCAGTAGAAATAAGCAAAAATTCTTACTTGCAAACTGCAAACACTGAACAACAAGGAAGGAATAGAAAATGAAATTATGTCATGAAAACTTACTCCGAAATGATGAAAGATAGAAGCGCAAGTCGAATAGTAAACCAAACAACAACAACAACAAGCAACCAACGAACCAGTGAAGAAGAAGCACCCACCGTACCAGTAAACAATGTGTGTAGCTTCAACAATGACGAAATTGCATTCTAAGCCTAGAAGAAGTATGAAACATACAATGCCTATTCAACCGGTGGTGGACAACAATATTGTCCAAATTCACTGCAACATTTTATGGAAAATTTCGAGGAAAAATGTACTCTGAGAAGCCTATCTAGATAAACATTTAAGGCTGTCATGTTGTTTAAGGGCCTCGCGGTATGCAAATATCTAAGCTGTCAGGCCTGTTTGGGGACCTTGTGTCATGTAAACATTTAAGCTGTTAGGCCTATTCAAGCACCTCAAAAAAAGTGTCAACGATATAAACCTTCGACATGCATACATTTCAATACAAATACAAAGGAGTAATAATAATAATAGCACAAATAAAAAAATAAATCACAATAAAAGGTTATAAACTTTGGAATTATCGATCACTATAAACCTTGGATATCTAAACATTTCAATATGAGTAGTACAAATAAAAAAAGTACCGTACATGATAAAACTTTGGATATGACAACATATAATTCATTGGGAATAATGAAGCTTGCAATAAGACCTCAGATCTATCATCCAATCAGATCATAACATATATAGTTTTTTTATTATTATATAAAAATAATGCTTTTAGTTATGTATGTTGAACATTAGAAAGTATGCAAAAATTTGTAGTCAAACGACAAACTAATATAAAGTCAATGAATTATTGATAGCTATAGTCCCTCTACACCTTCGACAGGGACTAATAATGGTTTGGTCTCTCCATTGCATGGTTAATTTTAACTCTGGGTTAAAATTTCTCATTCACTTTTATACTTTTAAGGTTTTGCATTTATGGATTCAAATGTTTCGAGGAAGTTTCAGTTTGTGTTTTAAAAACAAATAACAAACATATCACCACCTATTATAAGCTGTGTGTTGGAGTGGATCTTAGTAAAGGTTTACTTAAAATATATTTCGATTAAGGTCACATGCAAGGTTTGGGAGCAAAATTTGATTACATGTAAGTAGTTCTTAGATGTAGAGTACAATACAATTGGTGGATTCTCACCCAAAGAAAAAAAATAGATATTGAAATTTTTTCCAATATTTGTGGAAGAGAGATTAAGAAACAAAAACATAAATCCCTTTCACTCCACTCGTGAAAAGGTGTCACATAGCACCGACAACTTAAAAGAAATTGCAAATCTCCTCACCATTGAAGAAAATGAAGAAGAAACATAAGTGCTTGCCAACAAACTTGCAAAACAAGTTAATAGTGTAGAGCAAGTATGGTAAATCCCCCACATAATACAGGGAAGCACTATAAGGAACTAGAGAACGGAAAAAGGGGGCTAATGAAACAATTCTCCTATATTGAGAACAAAGGATTTGAGCCATATAAAAGTGAGCAATGATATAACCAAGAGCAAAAAATGAATTAACAATTTTAAAAAGAAACTTTTCCTAATGAAAAATAATTTTGATGGGAAATTGAGATATGGAGAAACTTTTCCTAATGAAAAATAATTTTGATGGGAAATTGAGATATGGAAAAAACTTATTAAAATAATATCTTAGTTTTCTAGTGAAATGTATAATTTTTTTTTTAAACTAATTTTTTTGTTAATAATGTAAAGAATAAATGTGTTAATATTAAAGATATTGCATAGACATCTCACATACTACAACAATTACCTTTTAACTATGTAGCGATGTTTTATGTATATCAATTTTGTTAAATTTTCCCAGATTTACAATATACCCCAACAACAATTATAAACATCAATTTTTTCAACATAAAATTTCTCGGTATATTTATATATAACTGTTTTCAAAAACATGAAAGATTACATCTCAAAAAGATCAAGATTTTTCCAGTAACGCAGGCTTGGATCAGAGGAGGCTTTCGGCCTCATAAACATAAAAATTGTCATCACATGAAGAGCCCAAACCCACATAAACTCGTACCCCAGATAATTTGTTGAGACACAACAACTGTAGCCACTTCAAGACCACGGAAGATCAAAAATGAAAAAAAGCATAAGCTTTCCCCATTGGAAGCTAGAAAAGACTTAAGTATAGGGTGGGCGCTTCCTTTCCATCTACCCAGTGGTTGTAGGTAATTTTCCCTTCTTGCTTTTGAAGCGCCAGCTTGGAAAGACAATCAACCGCCTTATTGCTTTCTCTATAGATAAGTGAAAATGAGATTGAACTGAAATATTTTTTAAGGTCTCTTAATCATTCCTTCCAACAGTCCAGAGAAATAACATTCAAGATTCCTTTGTTGTTTAGCTAGTTTATGACAATTTTTGAATCACCAAAAACTTGTAATTTCGAGATGTGCATCCGAGAAGCTAGTGTTAAGGTTGCCCATACACCCAACAATTTTGCCCTTGTGTTTGTTCCTAGACCACAATTGAATGTCCAATTGATTGTCAAATGCTCATTTATCCATAACACCCCTCCAACGCCACTAAATCCTCCATTTGTGAGAGCTGCACCATCGAATCATCCTTTTGTGACAGAGTCCTTTGGAATTTCCTTTATGGATCTGTTCACTTTTAATTTTTGTTTTTCAGTATGGCTGCCAACACCTCCAAGTTCTCCAAAGGTCACTGCATGGAAAGAAGGGCTTTTATTTTCAAAGAGAACCTTGTTTCGTTCGAGACAAACAAACCAACTTATGATGGTGGGCAGAGAGGGGTATGTAGTATTTTGTATATTCCATCTATCATAGCAGTCTACCATTGAGGACCCCTCCCAGACAATGGTAATAGAAAGAACTCTTTTACCCCTATCACAAAGTTTTTTAGTAAAGGCACAATCTACGAACAAATGCATAACAATCTCGCTCTCCTTTAGGCACATGTGACAAATGTTTGGCCCAACCCATCCTTTGCGTTGTAGATTGTCCCACGTAAGAATTTTATTTCCCACAGTTAGCTAAGTGAAGAGTTTTATTTTGAGGGCACAATCCCATGACCACAGTTTCTTTCACCATCCACCAATAGAATGTTGCCAAAGTTTTGTGGCTAAGGCTGAGTAGACATTTCTCATTGAAAGGATGCCCAAATTATCTCCTCATGTCCATCTCAGCTCGTCCGGTCTGTTAAGAATTTGCACACCTGCCCCCATCAAGGTCCTACGAAATAAATCCTATTCAGATGCTTGAGCTCTTGTAAGACCCATCTTCTCACTATCGAGCCAAGAAGAGCAAATCATTCCCGAACGAATGGATCTGCTAACCTGATAAATAAAGTGATTTTTTTTTTTTTTTTTGATTTAGAGTATCTACAAGCTCTTTTGAGAGAAAAGAAGCATTCCCCATATCCAGGATCCGATCCTTGCCTAATAAGATCGTAAGTCCGGAACCAGGGCTCCAACTTATCCAATGTAATAAAAGGTGTAATGACTTTAGTAGGTTCCTCTAGGTCTGTGAGGTCCAAGTTGTATGAAAAGTAGCTGATCTAAGCCAAGTAGAAACCGAGTTGTATGAAAAGTAGCTGATCATATGCCATATTTCAATAAAACTCTCCACAAAGTGTTTTCCAACAACTCCCTGTTGAAGAGTTGTAGATTCCTTAACCCCCAACCACTAAAATGTTTTGGTTTTGCAATAGACTCCCACCTGCTGAGGTGATTATGTTGTTTTCCTCTCATGTCCGACCATAAGAAGGAGAAGATCAGTTTTCTAATCTGATTGAGAACATAGGTCGGGATATTTGCCAAGGCCATCCAATACACACACTAGCTCTCCAGGACATCTTTTATAAGAACATATCATCCCCCCAGGGAGAGCCAACGACTGCACCATTGACTAATTCTATTTTCAAATTTTGTAATGAGCTAGCGCCAATTTGCAACCTTGTAGTTGTCCAATTTTAAAAAGAAACCAAGGTAGTTTAAACCATCCACAAGCTCTGCAAAATTGTATAGAAGAAAGACTTTAAAAGTATCTACAACCTCTTGTTGTACCCCAAAAGTATAGAGGAAATATTTTAGAGAGTTAACTTCTAAACCTGTCACTTTACAAAAGACATATATAATTCCTACAATCACCATCCATTCTTCTAATGAGGCCTTTGATATTATGAGAACATCGTCCACAAAAGTAGATGAAAGATCTTGATAACTCTGGATACTTTGACCCCTGTTAGCTTCTCATCGGCCTTTCCTTTCTTTAAAGATAAGCTGAGTCCTTCCATCACAAAAATAAACAGTAGTGGCCATAATGGACATCCTTGTCTTAAGCCTCTACCACTCTGAAAGAAAGATGTAGACTCCCCATTTATCAAAATTGCAAAAGTAGCTGAAGTAACACAACTCAAAATCCAGTTAGTAGTAGGTAGGCCAAAAACCGATTATAATAACGACAATCTTAAAAAAATCCCAATTTATACAATCATACACCTTCTTAAGATCAAGCTTCAAAATCATAGCTTTTAGATTTTTTGCCTTAATACTATGTAAGCATTCATGAGCAGTTCCTATAGCATCTAGGATCTGTCTTCCTTTTAGGAAGCCCAATTGCTCATCAAATAAAGACCGGGACAAAATAGGTCTAATCCTAATAACAATTAATTTTGCAATGATTTTATAACAAAGATTACATAGATCAATAGGTCTAAATTCACCAAAAGAAGTAGGCTTATTTACTTTCGAAATAAGAGCAAGAAAGATCAAATTTATAGATTTAATCACTTCATTTATAATTCTGAAATCCTCAACTGCTTCCAACAGATCCTCCCCAACCAAGTCTCGAAAAATTAGACATAGAATTCAATCGTCCACCCGTCTGAATCAAGACTTTTGTCCGTTGCAAATACTTTTAAAACCTCAAGTATTTCATCTCTAGTACATGTTTTTTCCATAGCTCTAACATCCTCTTCATCAACAAGGCGAGGAAAGAATTCAATGGTGGATAACTGATCCGTAATGACACTTTTCCCCTGGTCCTCAAAGAAACTTTAGAAGTGTCTGGGAGCTTCGCATTATAAACATCAATACAAACACAAGAAGAAACAAATAATACATTATTAAATTGCATAAAAACAAAATAACAACGCTGTATTTTCTTCAATTTTATTAAAAAAATTGTTTTTATTTTTTAAACATAGATGAAAAATGGAAAAAAGTTTAGCTAGGCGCACTCAAATGTGACTCTCATTGGTTCTACCTAATACCCGAACAGCCAAACGTCCCGAGAGTCGCCGAAAAACAGCCAGATGTCCCGAGGGTCGCCGAAATTTCCATGCCATAAATTAAGGGCAAATTAAGTGGTTTTGCTTTTTAAAAAATAGTAGTGTGAAATAAACCACCTTCTATAAAAAAAAACCATATACAAATGTAACTTTGGACCCACGACTGGTATAACGTAATTAAGTTTACATCTTTAAGTTGGAAGTTTTCTTCTGTCATTTGGAGACAAGTCGTACTCAACGTGTTGCTAGTGCTACATGATAAATTGACATAGATAATGTTATAGGAGGTAGAGCTTGAGAAGCCCAACCCTGTATGTATACCAAGGGCTATTGAAGTGAATTCCCAATCTGGTTCTGTGGGTTTGTTGTTGCCGGATCAAGACTCTACAATGGATCGCGTGGGCACTTTCAGCTCCGAGTATTGCAACAAGCTGGATCGTGCAGCGGTGTGGGTGGGGACGAGCGTTGTGTCTGCGTTCTTTGCATCTCTGGAGCGATGTTCGTGCATCACCCTCAGCACTACCGATACAGAAGACGAGGAAGAGGCCAAGGACAGGCCCCTCATGTTCGTGACCTCCAACGGGGAACAGAATGGCGCCGCCTATGGCGAGGAACAGAATGGCGGCGCCTATGGCGATGTAGAGAAGGATTCCAATAAAATGGCCAATAATATGGTCTGAATCCCTTTCATGCCTAATTTTCATTGCGAATTTGATTTCTCTGCTAGTTTTCTGGACATATTGGGGATTAGGGTAGGTTGTATGTCTTAATGTTGGATTTGGGTGCTCGTCCTTTAGAAGAACACCACTGCCAGTTGTTTTTTAAATTTTGGAAATATGTATTGTATGCTTGTATTGGGTGCCTTCCATGTGAGTAATGGTTACATTTTCTTTTTGGGCTGTAATTCTTAAAACATTTGGAACTTCTTCTATTCATGTAAGATTAGTGAGTGATGTACTAAATAATTGAAAAATATTGCAAATCTGTATTGGGTGCTTTTCAACTAAAAGATAATTTCTTTTACCATATGGTTATGAACAGTTTGCAGCTTATATGTTAACTCCTTGGGGTGTTTTCTTTGTTGATTTATTGTTCCATTTAAGTTTTTTAGGGTAATCATGGTGATTGGGGAGATTTTGATTTTGTGCTAGCAAAGATCAGGGGTCAAATTTAAATCCATGCTTATTAGGCACGTTTTCACCGTGGCTTGCAAGGTATGCACTGGCTGCTTATGCATTTTCCTACTTTGCAGTTCAATCATTCATGATTTCATTCATAGCGGTCCTCATAACATTGCCTCTGTCTGCCCTAAAGAGAGGGCAAACCCTACCTGCACAACTGTTGGCCTGTTGTACTCTCCAAATTAGTAAATTACCTCCCTTGAAAGCAGGGTGAGTGGCAAAAACCCACTAGTTTACTTCTGCATGCCCTGAAGTGAGGGTGGGTCATACCCATATAGGTGCTGGCCAGGGGCATTCTCCAAATCACCTCCCTCCAAAGTGGGGTGTGTGAGAAGTCCATTAAATTGTCTATGTATGCCCTAAAGAGAGGTGAGGACCTACCTGTATGGGTGTTTGCCCATTAGATGTATGGATGATTGGAATGGAGCACATCACACTGAGTGAACAATTGTTGCCATCCAAGATGGTGTGTCTTAGTAAATTTTTATCTTGGACTAGTGGGTTTATGAATTGCTTATATCAAAAGTGAAGTAGATCCAGTGGCTGGGGTAGCTATTCTTTATACAATTTATTGATTGTAGATGGTCATAGTAGCTTTGGGAGTTGATGCTTTCTGTTGAGTCCTTGATGGAT
Source organism: Picea sitchensis (assembly GCA_010110895.2). Lineage (NCBI taxonomy): Eukaryota > Viridiplantae > Streptophyta > Pinopsida > Pinales > Pinaceae > Picea > Picea sitchensis. Next base: position 50,686 of record SNQJ01S0110773.1, read on the forward strand.
TGTTGAAAATTGAAATTGCTAATCCCAAGGCCATGGATAATCCAACTTGTTATGTTATCTCTGTAAAACATGTAAACAATGTAATTTGCAATCTACTTTTATCAGTTGTACATGGTCATTGTTACTTTGGGAGTTGATGGTGTCTTTTTAGATTCTTCGATAAAATTGTTAATCCTAAAGCCATGGCTAAACTGGTTCGTCATATAATCTATGTAAAAAACATAAGTGATGAAATGTCTGGAGTACTTTCCAATAGTTTGCCCTGGACAACGTTTTTACATTTGTCTTGTATCTGCCACTAAGCTGGTTGAAATTTGAAGATTTGAAAGTTATATGGAGTTAATATCTTGTATCTTATCCTTGAGATCTTAGAATCATTTCAATGCACCATTTATCACAATTTTTTTGGATCATGGTAACTTCTTTAATGCAGAAAAGAATGAACATCATGGCAGTACTTTTTTTGTAACATATGGACAACTTTTTTACATTTGTCTTGTATCTGCCATTAAGCTGGATGAAATTTGAAGATTTGAAAGTTATATGGAGTTAATATCTTGTATCTTATCCTTGAGATCTTATAATCATTTCAATTACACCATTTATCACAATTTTTTTGGACCATGGTAACTTCTTGAATGCAGAAAAGAATGAACATCATGGCAGAATACTTATTTTGTAACATATGAGCTTTAATGCTCAAAGTGGTTGCTAGCTGTAACTTTTTTCCCTGGGCTCAGTCTGTATCATTTCAATTTGGAATCTCTAAATTTTGTTTTGGATTTATAATTGGTGACACCAATTTTTTTCAGATAGTTTGGAATTCGTTTTTGTATTTGATGATTTGTGACCATAAGTTGATAAGTGAAACAGCACTCTATGTAGTAAAGAATAAAGAAATATATTGATGGACAGTGAAGCCTTTTTCCCAATGGGTCTCTACTCTACAGTTCTTATTACCTGTCTTCCTATTGTAAAAGTGAACATTTTGGGTTATCTTAGAACCTCATAAACATCACTTGATTTCTATCAGAGTTCATTTACTTCTGAAATGTATATAAAAATGAATAATGATTAACTGTTGCCCGAATATTGGCGAATGCATACTTTGCTTCCAGACAACATCTGATGTGATACTGTATTGTAGTTCCTGATTGGTTGAAGTTGTTTGAGGGCTGGGTACAATTGTGCATTATTGTAAATTCTCCTCATCAGTGAGATATTTTTAGATTAATCAGTCTTAGATGCTTTAGTTATTTCTGTTAATGGCATCCATTTTATCTGTGTGCTTTTATAGAAATTTCACGTTGATGGCTGCCATGGCATATATACTGGTAAACATGAATTGCTTGATTTATGATGAGCAGACAGCGTTGCATGCATGTGTTGTCTGATTTCTAAACCATGGGACTGTGTGAGAGCCTTTTGAATTTTCTTTTCTCATTAGCTCTGGGCTTGTGGAAATTAAACACCAATTTGTGACCACAAAAATTATTGCTGGTATGATAAGTACAGTTAACTTTGCAACTCAAACTTATATGAAGTTCATCAAACCTGAAATCTTAACAACAAGCTAGAGTGTTTCGAAGCCACTTTTCAGGATGTCCTTAGTGTTTTACTCCAAATTTCTTTTCTCTCAAATTCAAATTGTTTCTCCTTCTCAACTATTTTATCCATTCAATATTTTTGGCTGTTCCTACTGACCAAACTCTTCGTTTTGCTTAATACTGGTCAGACCTGCCATGATTTAGGTCTCAGCCAACCTTTTTGGCCTTGGCACATATGTCTTATATATACACTGTGTAGAGTCTAGAAAATATCCGATGCAGAGGTAAGGCCTGTCTTCTTTCAAGGCATGGGAGGTTAGACCAATTGATTTTACTGTTCATGGGGAAGTATACCATGGGTGTTTAATACACATGGAGTTATATGTTCATCCCTGAGCCTCACCAGCTCAAGAAATAAACTACTAAGCAATTTCTTAGAATAATGGTTGTATCTGATTTGGAGGAATTCACATAGTTATTGAAACTTGTAGGGCTAAATAGAGAAGTGACCAGTACACTCCCTCCAAGACACTATATTATGGGCATTGAATAAGTGTAGTATGTCTAAACCCTGAGTTTGACCAACTCATCTTAAAATTGAAAGATGCAGGTAATGATAACTACAGCAAATGAATTTGAGCAATTCATTTCAGTAAAAAACGTTCAGTGTTTTAGAGACAATCAAGCGCCGAAATTACTAAGAATTGCAGGTCATATCAGAATACATAGTTGAAATCTGCCTTTTTTTAAGAGAAAAAACAGTATGGTAATTATCTTTGAGCAGGACTCAAGTCAAATTCCAATAGGGTGAAGTCAAAGAATTTCAAAATTATCTTGGATAGACTAGTTTATCTATAACCTGCATTAGTTACTACCTCAACAAACACCTGTTAGGCTGTTAGCTGAAAAGGATGGATAAATGTAGATGCACAGGTAGGGTTATTTTTCCTAGAGGAAAAAAGTAGTGTTGAGCATAAGGTAGCACTTGTGATTGGCTGTAGGAGCGATAAGGTGCCTGCTTGTGATTGGCAACATACTACCAATCAACATCCAACAGCGTATGATGAACTTGATGGTATTTCAAGTATTTATAGACAACTCACATGCTTAGCTATGTTTTACAGGCAGTATAGACATGACTAACAAGGACTTCTTAGGGATTCTTGAGCTTATCGAGGACTTCAAAATCCAATCCCGATGAGATAGCAGCATGATGGAATCTAAGCCTTTGCCCTAATAATATATGGACTTCAACATCTCATGGTGCATATATTATTATCATATCAAATCAAAATACGAAAACTATGAATGTATTAGGTCAATGAGTGTTACCCACCTAATCTGTATAGTTCCCGTAATAGGCATATGTTGGCAGCTGAACACTGTTATCGCCTGGAGGCTGGGGAGACCAGAGTTTCAGATTTTCTGACTTATGCATCCACTAGGATACACCATATTTGTTTTTGTGAAACATATGCATAAATTGCCATACACAATTTACAACCTTTTGGCACACTTGGAGATAAAGCTCTAGCTCTTTCTTGCCTTTTTAATGGTCAAACCAGATCTAAACTTAATCTGAAATGAATACGAGCATAGGAAAAAAAAAGAAGTCACTGATATCTGCTTCTGGTCTTTTTCAAAACGTTCCCCAGCCTTTTTGAGTGCTTAATCTAAGTTATCTACGTCACCAGTTGAAATAATGCTCGAAAAGAAATCTAAAGTAGAATTGAGCTACAAACCATTTGTAGATGAGATTAGTAGGAACTATTATTTTTAAAATATGCCATTTAGATCCTTTGGTCACCTGCTTCCTCAACTCTTCAATGTTTGCCACTTCACCACTTCTCATAAAATGTATCTTTCTATTGTTTCATTAATTTCACTTTTCTCATAGTCGAGCCCTGGTACCATTAAAAGTAACCCCAAGATAAATTTCCCAGTTCCTCGTTACCATTTCTAGACATTTTTCTTCAAATCACCCCTTCACCACTTCTCATAAAATGTATCTTTCTATTGTTTCATTGTGTATTTTTCCATTTCTGATGGTTGAGCCTTGGCATCATTAAAAGTAACTCCAAGGTAAATTTCCCAGTTCCTTATTACCATTTCTAGACATTTTCCTTCAAATCACCATTCCAACCTATATTGCCTGGCCTGTAACTTCTCTTCCCAACTTGCAGAAATCATCATCCTCTTGAGACTGACTTCTCGAACAAAGAGTGGATTCTCATGGTGCTTCTTCCACATTTTTGCTTCACCATTCAAACAAGTAATCCTTAATCTCTTGGTTCTGAAGCTTCTTGTGCCTTTCATAGTCTTTATCGTGTCATGTATCCTCTGTTCAACCTCCCTGACATCTGCAACAGTTGGCTTAAATTTATCAAATATGGAAAGTGCATTCTTTATGTAGCTGACCTCAAAAATTTGATGCATCTTAACATGACCTTGCAATTGCAAGTTATAAGCTAGGCGGCAGGATATACCTCCTCAATTTCTACCAAAGTTGGCATGATATTTGAATTTGGATGATGTGTTCTTTATGTAGCTTACATGGAAGATATGATGCATCCTAACATAGTTTGGTAAATGCAACTTATAGGCTAACTCATCGATCGCTCTACTATTGGAAAAGGTCCATAATATATCGGTGACAACTTGCAAGTTGGCAAATTTTATTGGAGAAAGATTGATTTGTTTGCCCTAGAATATACATCTTATCCCCAACTTAAAGGATTGTGGGGATCTATGCTGTATGTTTTTGTCGGCCTAAGATCTAAGCATGCCCTCCATGATTTGGTTGGCCTTCTCTATTTGCTCATCTTTATGAGGCTGAACATTGTTGAAGTTCAATTTTTTACCCAAGGCCTAGAAGAAATCTTTCAACATATTTCTTGTGAACTTGGTCTCTATCACTTCCAGTACACCTAGAAACTCCAAAATAAGCAATTATTTAGTAGTCATAATATTTGCAATATATTTATCTTTGTTGCATCATATGCGAAAGAATGCATATTGCTACTTTTGCGAGCATTATTGATACCCACCAAAATTTGGTCACATTGTCACTGAGTCCTTGGGAGGTCAGAATCCATGGAATTCTCTCATTTTTCAATTGAAATTAACAGTGACATGCGTGATCCTACTGGCTGATTTCCCTTTGCCTTATTAACTTTTAGGTTCGATATTATCAATGGGCTTCTTTTGCATATTTTGCATATTCTTCCAGTGGTCATTTTATTTTAGCATCATATGTTTTGCCCCTTCTAGTATAACACCAAGAAGACTATCATGCCATTTATATAGGGTGTTTTACCTTAGCTTAGACACATCTTAAGTTATCAAGGATCTTTCCTTTCTGCCTATTTTTTTTTCTCTATTGAAGGGACTTGTCAAACTTTGTGACATTGTTCATTTGAGGTAGTCTTGACAAGTTATCTGGTATAATGTTTTTGTTTACAGCCCTGTAAATGAGCTTGAGTTGGAATTATTTGAACAACATTCTCCATTAATGTTTGCCTGGATTCTGATGTTTTTTATAGAAAGGGTAACAAATTGTTGTGGTTTAATCCCCTATAACTCATTGTCCTAAGACAGTGTTTCCAATTGTCAAATCTTGCTAGCATGATTGGTTTCAATGGGCCTTGTTCTGCAAGGCAACCCAGGTTTGAAACTCGGTTGGTTGGGAGGAGACACCTAAAATCCAGCCATGCTAAGGGTTGGTGTGGCCCAGGCCAGGTGTGATCCCTGGGTGATTTTGATATCTTAGAGACTCCTGGGTCGGGGTTTCTTAGACCATAGTCTAGTCTCGCAAGTCATGGACAAACTCGCAAAAAAAAGATAGTGTTTCCAATTTTAATGGTATGGATAATAGCTTAGAACTCTTAGTAGCAGATAGGATATCTTCTCTCAACATCACACATTTGTTGGATTGCTATAGCTTTGCTATATTTAGTGATTATTGAGTTGACAAATACTCGAGATGCATTAATGTAGATGGTAGATAGTTTTTATGGGTTCCACTAGTGAGAATGAGTACTTTCATGAACATCTTTGTCTTCATTAAATCAAAGCTGATAAGATGCTTTTCTGTTGATGGAAACATTTTTTTTTAGAGAAATACAACAAAAAGTTGTCATGAAAACTTGTCAATCAAAGGAAGCTTCTCACCTCATGGATGCTGGTCTATATCCTCCATTCATGAACAACTTTGACTTTTATGTTTTTTGTGATCAACTGCCATGGATGAAAATAATATGGCCTAGATATTATATTTCTTAAGAAATAATCACTTTTGAGAGTTAGTGATTCAATTTCTCTCTTTACGAAATTCAACACTATTTGCAAGTGATGCAAATGTTTTATTTTGTTCGTTTTTAAAAATCATAATACTTTCTAGGAACTACAAACTTTCCAAGATAAGGCATAGAGGAGATTTTATTGATTTGCCTTGTAAAAGTAGCAGGTGCATTCGTTAAAACAAACAACATAATCATGAATTCATAGTGGCCATGGTGTGGCACTAAATATGCATGTCTCTTTACATTTCCTTTTGTAATTGACACTAAATATGCATGTCTCTTTACAATTCCTTTTGTAATTGGAGTTTGATAATATCCAATCCTAAATTCTATCTTGGAGAAAAATAGTAGCACTGTTGATGTTTTTAGTAGCGTCAGACATGTACTTCGACGTGGGTTTGTGTCAACACGTGGGAGTCGTCACTATTACCTCTTAGAACCTTAGGAGATTCACTTTATTAAGTGATTAATAAAGTGAATATACTTTTGTAATAAAGTAAGTTTAATTTAATTAAATGCCTAAGTATTTGGCATCAGCAATTAAATTAAGTCCTAGCCGTTAGATCTCAAGTGAACGTGAGATTAGATCTCAATCGTTGATCACTTTAGGAGATCTAGGGTTTTGGACTTAGGGTAAACTCAAGGTTATAAAAGATAGACTATGTGAGAGGATGAGACACAACAGATACATAGAGAGAGTGAGCTCTCATTGATTGGGTGGAGAAACACATTCATCCAAGTGTGGAGGGTAGGGGGTCAAGGATAGGAGCAAAGAGGCAACAAGGGAGATAGCAACCAGCCAACAAGATCGAAGGAATAATCTTGAGGTTTGTAGGGCTTGGCTATTTGTTGTTTTTGTATTCCTCAGGTAGGCCATTTTCCCAGGACGAGATCCCACAATAATAATAATAAATCTCA
>SNQJ01S0110775.1:3319-36939 GCA_010110895.2 Picea sitchensis
TGAGAGGAAAACAAGAGGCCTAAGAAAAGGAGGAGAATATAGCCATCCTTTCCATATTAATGTCAGTGTGGAACCCATAAATCCATGTTTGACCAATAAACCAAAGAGACAACCACCATTTAGACAACCGAAGTTTGGAGGAAGTCCAATAGCAAGAAGTACATATACCATAGGAGCAACAACTGGAGGAGCCAGTTCAAGCAGTACTAGTCAATTATCTACACCGCGCGACGGAGGTAGCAATTCAGTATTTAGAATGGAAGGACATGACCCCACGATCAGATTACCATAATTTCAAGGAGAAACAACAGAGGACCCTAAGAATCATTTGTTCATTTATGCAAATATATGGGAGGAAAAACAGATCACTGATGAAGATACCAAACTTGCACAACTAGCGATCATGTTGAGAGACCGTGCACTAGACTGGTACAGGAGTTTAGACACGAATAGTGCCACTGGGATGACGAGGACACTGGAAGACATTAAGAAGTTATTGATTAATGAGTTCCAGAAGCTGAGCTCAGAGGACCAGTACATGAATGAAATGATTGAGATTGGACAGAAACTAGGAGAGTGTTAATGGGATATTGACCAAAGATTCAAATGACTAAAGGGGAAGTTAAAATACCTTATGACCGAGATGTAGCACCGCCATCTATTTTTCAACGCACTACTCCCACACCTAAAATATCCCTTAGGATAGCAGAATTTTTAGACGCAGGTTGAGGCTCGACAGGAAGCCTTGCAGCTGGAAGAGAACCAGTACTAGAAAATGGACCCAACTATTGAAGAATTGAAGGAGGATTTGAAGAACCTAACATTTAAGTTGAATCAGAACAATAACAAGGACAAACGAGAATTCGTTTGGTGCACCACATGCAGGATGGAAGGACACCATAAGAACGAATGTCCAACATTCGCGCAATATATGGCAACATGAATGCCAAACCTGCTACCATAGGGAGGATTATGGTGCGAAATATGCAAGAAACTGGGTCACGATTCTTATCAATGCATGATGATGCAAAATTATTAGACAGTTCCAAAGAATACTTATTGCACCTTTTGTAAGTCAGTATGCCACGATGACAAATATTACAAAACTATGGAGCTGATGCGGGAAAGAACATCAGATGCATACAAAGTATAGGCCAAAATGATGACTGGGCAAGCAGCTCCACAGTTTAATCAATCCCCAGGTCCATACAACCCTGCGCAGCAATAGTACAACACTGCGCAACAAACATACAACAACACATAGCTACAGTACAACACGACGCAACCCCAGTATAATACCACGTAGTATAATCAAGCAGCACCATATAACACGTCAAGAGGGGACCGAGTAGGTTATAGAGGAGGAGGAAGAGCCAGAGGAGGTTTCAGATGTGGTAGATGACCAGTCACATGTCACAATTGTCATGGTTCCATTGTCATTGTAAGAGGAATAAGAGAGGACTGAGTAGATGAGATAGAATGCATGAGAAAAGAACGAGTGAACCCAGAAGACCACTGAGCCACTAGAAGGGAATGTTGATACTGTGGAACCCCATGAAAGCAGAAATCGAAGGCTGGTTGAGAACTAAAGAACTAGAGTTTTCCCAGAAGGATAATAGAAACCCTAGCCTCACACATCGCAAATATCTGGATAAATACGTGTTTACTGATTTACATGAAGTCTCTTTTTTTTTTTTTCCCCACCTACTGCAGGAGTGGATACTGAGGTTGAAAGATAAGCACGTGACGAATCGAATCTGACAACTATATTGGACCCCAGTACAGATTGAACAGTTACAACAGGTGAACAACAAATTCACCCACGCAGTCAACTTCTGGCTTGATATTATTGTGACAGTCTTCATCACAAAGTTTGCAGTTGACATAGTGAAGTCATATAGAACGACAGAGAAGGAATTTCTACATGGACCCTGCGGAAGATACATTTGGTCACTGTATACTTCTATTAAAATATTTCTATATAAAAAAGGTGTAATGACAATGGAAGAAGATAGCTAGACTTCCCTGCGTGCATGGGGGAAGGGGGGACGCATTGACAGAGGAAGGATAAATGGCCGAAGTTGAGGATAATGATAAGAAGGAGGAGGAATTATTGGACCCGATCTTGATGGATGACGAACAACTTAAGTTTATCTTGGTGTCACGAAGAATGACGTGTAGAGGAGTACCCTGCCAATATAAGGTGAATACCAAGAAAAGAGTCATAGCCATGAGGGAGGGCTTGGAAAGCGATGAGGAAGAGGTAGAGGATCTCCAGACTGTGGAGCAGATTGAGGAAATCCTGCGTGCAACCTATGAGAGGAAAACAAGAGGCCCAAGAACAGGAGTTGAAGATAGCCATCCTTTCCATATTAATGTCAGTGTGGAACCCATAAACCCATGTGCAACCAATAGACCAAATATAACACCACCGTTTAGAAAACCGAAGTTTGGAGGAAGTCCGATAGAGAAAAGTACATATACCATAGGAGCAACAACTAGAGGAGCCAGTTAAGGCAATAATAGTCAAGTATCTACACCATGCGGTGGAGGTAGAAATTCAGTATTTAGAATGGCAGGACATGACCCCATGATCAAATTACCATAATTTCAAGGAGAAGTATCAAAGGACCCTACGAAGCATTTGTTCATTTGTGAAAATATTTGGGAGGCAAAACAGATCATTGATGAAGATACCAAAATTTCACAGCTAGTGATCACGCTAAGAGACCGTGCACTAGAATGGTACATGATTTTAGGAACGAATAGTGCCCCTGGGACAAGGAGGACACTGGCAGACATTAAGAAGTTATTGATTAATGAGTTCCTTAAGCCGAGCTCAGAGGACTAGTACATCAACGAAATGATCGAGATCAGACAGAAACCAGGAGAGTATGTATGGGAGATTGACCAGAGATTCAAATGACTGAATGGGAAGTTAAAATACCTTATGACTGAGATGCAACACCAGAATCTGTTTGTCAATGCACTACTTCCACACCTAAAATATCCCTTACGTTAGAAGAAGTTTCAGACGCAGGATGAGGCTCTACAGGAAGCCTTATAGTTGGAAGAGAACCAGTACCAACAAACAGACCCAGCTATTGAAGAATTGAAGGAGGATTTGAAGAACCTAACATTTCGGTTGAATCAGAACAAGAACAAAGACAAATGAGAAGTCGTTTGGTGCACCACATGCAGGACGAAAGGATACCATAAGAACGAATGTCCAACATTTGTGTAGTATATGGAAACAAGCATGCCAAACCCGCTACCACAGGGAGGATTATGGTGTGAAATATGAAAGAAATTGGGTCACGACCCTTATCACTGCACAATGATGCAAAAGTATCAGAAAGTTCCAAAGAATTCTTATTGCACCTTTTGTAAGTCAGTAGGCCACGGCGAAAAAGATTGTAGAACTATGGAGTTGATGTGGGAAATAACATCAAAAGCATACAGAGTACATGCCGAAATGATGACTGGGAAAGCAACGCCATAGTTTAATCAATATCCAGCTCCATACAACCCTGCGCAGTAGCAGTACAACATTGCACAACAACCATACAACAACGCACAGTCGCATTACAACCCAGCGTAATCCCAGTATAATACCGTGGAATATAATCAAGAACCACCATATAATGTGTCGAGAGGGGACTGAGAAGGTTATCGAGGAGGAGGATGAGCCAGAGGAGGTTTTGTACGTGGCAGAGGACCAGTCACATGTCACAATTGTTAGCAACTGGGACATTATGCACTGGAATGCCCACTGCCACCAACAACCTGTATGTATTGTTTCACATCGGACCATGAGACAGAGGAATGTTTGACACTATTAGTAAAGATCCAAGAAAAGAGGAACCAAAAAAATCAGAACATTTAATGGATCTCAACCGAAGCAAGGGAGGATGGATGGAACATCAATATAGTCACCCAAGGAGGAACAAATATAGGGGAGGACATAGTCTGATAGTGTTATAACCCTAAATTGCACCATACATGCTTACCTGGCATCAGGCCATCTCAGAGCCCTTCTTTKCCAAAGCACTGCTRAACAACTCKTAAAAAATCCTCTTTTATAAAGGCCCACGCGCCCTACTCCATTACTGCATGCGTGTACACGCTAGCTGACCTCAAACAGCCCGTGTGGACCGACAAAAGCATGAAAAAAGGAAAGTTGTCGATGGAACACACAACTCTGGGTGAGTTAACTGAAACTCCCAGCCATGCATGGCCGAGGGTTCATCCAAATACCTAGCTTCTTCTAACCTATAAAAGAATGGCTAGGGGTCCCATTTGGAAGAGGAAAAATATAGCAAAGAAACTCTGCCCATTTGCGTATTCCCATTGTTCCAACCCTTTAGCCTTCCTTGTGCCAAAGGAGATACAAAGGAAAGCGGGAGGAAAATCGAAGAGGATCCCAGGATCAAGTTCATGGAGTGGTGGCCAGTCTCAACTTTTGTAAGTTGACTCATTCAAAGTAATAAAGAAAGTGCTTTTCCCGTCCCAATTCATGAGTTATTCATAATTTGCTAAGTACATGTTTGAATTTCTAACCCATTATTCTATAGGTAGTATGCATGTGTAGTTGTTTCTTGTCTTGTATGCAGGTCAACATTGGAAAGGAGAACTGGGAACAGGTAATCAAGTGTGGCAAGGGATCGACATTGAATGCCYAGAATGAGGTAGGTTGATCTAGCCATGCATTTACTAAAAAGAAATGGGATTTAACTCTGGGGATGAAGGTAGAAAGTAGATTTTCTATAGGTCATATCTACATGCAAAGTCTAACCCTATTTTCTAGTCCGTAAGGAGATTTCCCTCACAACAGAATTGGTGACCATACTGGGGAATATCTCTAGGGTTCTTAGGAATTTTATGTGATTTTGGGTAGTTTAAAAGACGAGTTTTTCTTGTGTGTTTCTTTTTAGTTTATGTAAGGTCTGGGCTAGTAGAGAGTCTAGTTTTCCATACCATCTTTCTCTTATTTTCTTGACTGTGTTTGTCGGGACCCACAGAGGTACACATGGCCTACATAAGGTATGCACACGTGTACCCACACCCTACTCTCTTACAACCTGCGTGCGAACACTAGCTGAGGAAGTAGCAGTAGCATGTAGAGTCCAGATAATTTTGGAGGCAGTCATCCTCCTCCTTGTCAGAATCAGACATTCTCAGGGGTTTTCTAGAATTCTGTCTGAGTCTTGGTTGTTTGCAGTCCTATCTCAGATTGTTTTTTCTTTATCATTTTTCCTTACATTATTTGTTTTTTCTGTTAAAAAGAGTGTCCAAGCCTTCAAGGGATCCTGGTTATCAATATCAGTGGTCTCTTCCTAGTTTTGGGGTTGTTTGTTTTCATTTTTTCTCAGAGTTTAGATATACACGCGGCCTGTACAAGGTCAGACCGCATGTACACACCCCCTGTCTCTATACAGTGCGCGTTCACACGCTTGCTGTTAGATTAAGGGTTGTGTGCTTGTACAAGATACTTTTTGTTGAGGGTACGGCAGTCATCCTTTCCCTTGATAAGAATTATACCAATCAGGTGTTTGAATCTCTATATTAGCAGTCAATAGCTTAGGATTAATCTTACCCTTAGCTTGCTTTTTCTCATTTAAAAGTTGTCATAAAAAATAATTTTCTAGGGTTTTTAGACAAGTGTGAGAGTCATTTTTTAAAAATTGCTAGTGTGTGATTTTTGACATGATTCTTTGCGATCTGTGATTAGGCCAGAATTGTTTTTCTTGGTTTTTGCTTGTTGGTATTTTTCGTTTTCTGCTTTATCAATCATTTAAATAAAAAAAATCTCTCTTTTCATTTTCTTGTTTGGTTGACGAGTGTGTTTCTGCATTATTAGCCAGGGAAAAGTCATTTATTTCATAAGTTTTTGCAGTTTACTTAGATCATAAGTAGCTTGTAGTCAAGTGAAATTTATTTTGAGTTTGTTATCCAAAATCTTAGAAAATTAAAAATATTTAATTTGAAAAGTTGTTGAAATTTTGCATCAAGTAAAAGTTTTGTTTCCATCTTTTTTATTCATTTTTTTCTTTTGTCTTTTACACATCATCAGTTTCACTTTCATACCCCTTGACATAAGACAAAGCCATAAAATTAACACTAAATTTAAAATCTACTAGACGTTTATGTTTGTAGGGTTCACCAACTAGTTCAGGATTAGGGCCTTGGATTAGGTTGGAGAGGAAACTCTTCAAGGCCATTTAAAATCAAACATTGGAGTCTGATTTAGGGAGTGTCTAAGTCCAGTGTCGTGAAATTTATCCGAGACCCCCCTCTAACACAGGAGATAAACACGAGGTCGCGTGCGGAAAGGTAGCGGAGATAACCCCTCCAAAGTTGGACCAATCATAGTGGAGAACACATATAGAGGGCTTGTTTTCGGATTCCTTTGATTGCATTTTCCACGGGGCTTCATGGGTCTCAAATCTATTAGAGGTCCTCAGTTGTCTTCCAGACCACTTGATTTCGATACCCTTGACAGGTTTCGAGCTCGATACCCTGCTCATTGTGGTCTACGCGACTTTCGACTGTACCCGCCTGGTGACTGTTTGCGCGCTGGAAACCTAGTTGCCTATCTATTTTAGGGACATACACAGGTGACTGCGGGGGTATACCGCGGTACCTAGGATAGACACCAAGCCATTCTTTGCAGAGTATACCCAGAGGGTGCTTCCATGTTCGAGTTGCACTTGCACTGGTAAGTTTCTCTAGTGTTGGTTGTTGTAACTGTTCTTCCAATTAATTTAGTGTTTGCCTGTCTTATCATCTAGGGACTTTTTTATTGTGTGTTAATTTTGAGCATTTAGACTACCTTAGAGTGTCTTTGATCTTCTCACACAGTGGAGGATCACGAGCTCCGCCGGTCACGAAGGTTGCTTGGCCTGCCGCCGGTTACACTGGAGCCACCCCCGCCACCATTGAGGCGAAAGCTAGACCAACAAGGGTCTTTTGAAGCGACCGGGTTACAAGCAATTGTGCCCGACCAACACCCAGAGGAATCGACCGTTTTGGACCTTGAAGCACATGCTCTTGGCCCAGTTGAAACCCCGACCACTGATTTCTTGGAACCTTTCATCATACCAATTCAATTTTACGAGCGCCAGACAGTGTTGCACACAATAATGGAAACAAATGTTGTTACTCCCTCTGGGAATTCTTCCATGACCACTATGGTTGTCACCACAGGAGAGTTTTCACCTCCTAACCCACCATCATCGGTTCGAGCCACCATGGTCTCGACCGCTTCTACATCACACAGTGGTTCGATCCTGTCTTTGGCGGCGACCACAACCCCTTTCACACCTAGTGCGACAGGCCCTCCATTCTCATACGGGATGCCTAGTTTGGGTACAAGTCCTGTGCTTTCCTACTCCACTTTACAGACTTTAGGTCTGGGGGCAGGGAGCTCTAGTTCTCCTCTGCAAGGTCTCATAGGGGGCACTCCTTCTCCTTTTAATGCTTTCCCTTACGGAGGAGGTCATATCCCTCCTTCGTCCCCTTCACTCGGTGGCTCGCATCAGCAGTCCATCGGGCAACCTACATACAATAGTTTATTTGGAGCGGGGAGTCAAGGACCACCTTCGCATAACATGCCAGTAGGTTCGACACCATTTTCTTTGTCCAAAACATTTGGTAATAATGCCTTCTCATCAGTCTCTTTCCCGACTGGGGGCAATCCCAGTTTTGGACAATCTATTCCTATGCAAGGTACTATTCCTGCATAGGGGGCAAACCCAGGAACTTCTTCCGCATCAATACCTTGGAATTTTGGGCAGGGATCAGTTCTCTCATTTGGAATGTCGATCTGGGGTAATTCTTTCCACAATAAATGGAACCCCAGAAAAACTACTATGCCTATCCCCACAGGACCAACATGGGGCAACCCTTCCCAGAGTCCTTCGAATATAATGCATGCCCAACCATATATGTCCTATTTGGGAAATCAGTCGATGATGTCTCCACATATGCAAAATATGTACGCTGGCCAGGGCCAAGCCTAATGAAGATCCAGGTGATCACGTGACTACCTTCCATCTTTGGTGCTCATCTAACTCATTAAAATATGACTCTGTACAGTTGCGATTGTTTCAACGTACTCTCATTGGGAGTGCCGCGAAATGGTACATTGAGCTCGATCGCTCAAGATACTCTTCCTTCGATTAGCTGGCAATGGCTTTCCTAAACCATTTCCAGTTACCTGTGAGATACGATGCTGTCACAGAGCTGCTAGCCAATTTCGAACAGACGACAACGGACCATATCTCTGATCACATCTGAGAATGGAGACGCCGAAAGAGTCTAATCAAGGTACCAGTCCCACCAACATTCCTTCTTGATTGGTTCCTTAATTATTTGGTCCCGCAGTTATCCAAAGACGTTACAACGTCGGGTGTATTCTCTGAAGAAGACACCATCATGAGAGCTCAACAATTTGAGCTCATCTATTCTCAGTCTAGTTTATTATACAACATCTTTCCATATGCACCATGCTCAATACCGGATAAAAATAGATCGAGAGATGGACCACATGCCGATGGTATTATTGGTTCAACACACACAAATCCCGTTGAGCAATTGATAAAGAAGTTGCAGCAGTTATTTATAAAACACACAGCGGCCAGCCAAACTACTACTTTGGTTGCTCCCCCTACCTAAACATCGGAGGTACACACAGTGCAATCGACTAACCCAAAGGCCACCCAACAACCTGAAGGAAAGAAAAAACAACGAAAGAAAGGAAAGGGGGATAAAAAACCTACTAATAATGTTGGCGGGGACAACACTGAAAAATGGAAGGCGAGGTATCTGTGCAACTTGTGCGTGGAAGACCACTCGACCCATCTCTGTCCTCGACTTGTAGAGGCCCAAAAGTTTTCGACGCAGCAACAACAGGCTGTGTTGACTAATCCATTTCAACATGGGAAAAATCTAACTCAACCCTCCGCAAGCACCGAAGGGGGCAACCAGGAACCTTGTCCGCCTTCGAACAACCCCGCATCCACGAACGTATATATGGTTAGGGGTGATGCTTTTATATCAACTAGAGCACATGACTATAGTAAACCAAGTACTTCTAAGTAGGGTAAAGAAGCTGAACTCCCATCTCTTCCTCTACAGATTTAGAATATGTTGGGTGAGACAATGACACTCATTCCCAAAGGTGCATTTAAAAAAGCTTCTCATAACCCAAACACAAGGGCTTCCTAGAACTACTCTGTGGTGGAAGATTTATCACAAACCCCTTGCACGATGTCTGCTTTGGAGGTCCTCCAAAGCTACCCTTCCCAAAGGAAAGCCTTGTTAACCTCTTTAGGATCTATCGAGACTTGTAATCTGGCTACAATCATGCTGGATACAACCAACTTAAAACCTTGTCTACCTTACCATGTAGCGTTTCAGATAGTAGTGGCTTATCCCACGAAAATCTTTACTCTGAATATCTTCTGCATGGTGGTTGATGAGGGAGACTCGACATGCATTATGTCATTGGCATGTTGGATAGCCATTGGCTAGCCCATTTTGTCTCCATCACCTACTCTCCTCACCGCTTTCGACGATCATTCATTCCGACCACATGGTATCGTTCCTTCTTTTCCTGTGCAGTTAGGAGGGAAGACCATGTGTGTCGAAGTAGAGGTATTCGATGCTCCCCTCGACTATAACCTCTTGTTAGGAAGGAGTTGGACTTATTCCATGCAAGCTGTGGTTGCTACAGTTTTCCGGGTCTTGTTGTTTCCACACGAGGGTCGGATAGTGACCATCAATCAATTGTCCTTCTCTAGACCCAACCCCGCTTTGGGGGCATCCACGGTCCCGATGATCGATAATACTCAACCAAGTGTCATCAACGTAGGGGTTGGTTTGTGCCCATATTTGATGGGTACCTTCGATTACCCACCCCCTCAAGGCGATATCAAATTTATATCCAATCACCATAATGTTGATATTTTTCAAGTTTCATTGTTCCGCATGACTTACTTCGACGATCCGTGGCCACTTCCTTCCCCATCGGCCACGATGGATGAGACAGGACACCCGGGCATGTCCATGCCCTTATCCGCAGTTGAATTAGTGTACTCTTTAGTCCAACAAACTTCCGCCCACATTGATCCAGCTCCTGCACAAGAGTTAGATCCACTTCTAGAGCCTGTTTGGGCTCAGGGTTCTCTCACTCACACTGATTCATTGGACTTAGTATTGCCCTCTGATCAAGCAATAATTGAAGCGATGACTAGTCCGGATAAACCCTGGGAAGATCTTCATCACAGATCATACTTCCTCCCAGAGTTAAGTCGAATTGAAGCGGGAGAATTCACCATGACCATGATGGGAGAGCGGTCTTTTCCTATTAATCCCTTAGCTACACACAAGGTTTATGCTGAGGGTAATATGCAAACTATCGCTGAAACCTTACTGATCAATATCTCCTGAAACCCTGGCGTCGTGGAGAATGTCTTCATCGGAGCGGATTGTTAAGAACCAAATATCAATATAGCATAGAAAATCCTCAGAAAAAGTACTCAACGCCTTGAAAAAGAGAGAATTTCAGATAATAAGCCTCTTCGAGGGGGCAACCTCCTTTTACCCCACTTAAATGTTCAAGTACAAGATGATTCAAAATGAAAATGTCTCCTTGGTATATAGGAGACTAGGAGGTATAATTAAAGCTAATGGCCTAAAGCCGATAAATAAAATAACATTACTAATATGTATGTGCCCCAATTAGGGGTAATGGAGCCAATATTAGAACCTTACCTCCAGCAGGACAAGTGTTGTCATAGCGGCAGGTACATCGGATGCTTTCGTATAAAGACTCATCTTCCCAAGTAGAATCTTCAGTAGGTGAACCTCCATTTAATGAGATACTCTAGAATGGATCTATTTTTCATCTTGTGAATTCTTGTGTGATGATGGCTTGAGGGCTCCAATGTAATTTTCCTTCCTTGTCAAGTTCGGCAATATAGTTTGAACTGGGTTTTTGTCACCTATAACCTTCTTAACCATGAAACATGGAATTTGGGTGTTATTACTTTCATTGAGATCACGGGCAACTCAATTTGTATGCCATAGTACCAATCTTTGCAACACATATATAGGGCCATAGTGCTTTGGTGATAATTTATTATCCTTCTTGAAAGCTTGCTTGGGGACATATGTTTGCCTTGGTTGTAGTCTTAAAAATATCAAATCCCCTACTTCAAGAAACTTCTTTCACCTCGATGTTGATATGCTTGTTGTTTAATAGGATTTTAAGTACCATGGTTAGGTTGTCCTTTAGATTTGGAGAACTTGTTATTCCCGATTTCTCGATGTGATATTCCAGCTGCTTGAACCTTAGACTTTTTGAAGAAGTGATGGAAGGGAGTTGTTATCCATAAAAGTGTAATATAAATTGGTGTCATTTTGTTGCGATTATGAAGGAAGTGTTATACATTGTAGGGGTAACCATTTGAACCATTGTGTTTGTTTATCGAGAGACAAAGTAGTAGAGGTATCCTTGATTTGTTCCGCTATCTGGTTTGTCCATCAGATTGAGGGTGATAGGATGAGCTATCGGTAATTGAATACCAAACAGAAGGCAATTATGTCCAAAATGTCAGTGAAGATGGGATCTCATCACTTACAATAATCTTTGGGCTACCATGTAACTTGTGAACTATCTCCATGAATCACGATTGGAAATTGTGCTAGCTTTGAGAAGGGATGAGAGAGTGCAAAAGAGTGTGCATACTTGGTCAATCTATCAACAATCCTGCAGGTGACACTCTTTCCTTAGGACTTTGGTAACCTTGATGAAATCCATGACCTCCTCCCAACCTTGACTTGGGATGGATAATGGTTGTAAAAAACACAGGGTCTTAGTGTTTTCTATATTTTGTTGTAGACAAACATTTCATACCCACCAAACCTTTGAACATGGTTGCAGAACCCATCCCTAAAAATCCTTGCGGTAATCTATGGTAGGTTTTCAAAATATCGAGTTCCCTCCTACCAAAGAGGTGTTTAATTCCAATTGTACCTTTTGTTTGGGTTGGGATCTCTTACATAAATATAAGTGATCTTTGTATGCGTGAATCAATTTTTCCATGTAAATGTATACGATGCACCAGAATCCTGTTGCAACCTTTCAATGTGAGTCCATACTTTTTAGAGCTACTACGACCATTTCTTGCTTCTATTATCAAATCTGGTTGGATGATCGAGGAATGCTTATAGAGAAATGCCTCAACATCTTCATCCTTTCTTAGGAGTGCATACATACCGGCATTTGGCTTCCCCTTTTTACATAGGCGATTTCAAAATCATATTAATATCTTGGTTACCATTTTGTTGTTCTTGGGAAGATAGTCTTTGTTCCAAGGTATTTAAGACTATCATGATCTGTTTGACAGCAGAGTTACCTACCTATTAGGTGGGATGCCATTTCTTCAATGCATGTAGTATTTCCATCATTTCTTTCCTCACCAAATGGGTTTGCAGTGCTTTTCCTTGGTGGTGGAGCTTTCAAAATCCATTCTTCTTTCATTGGGACAACACCGATTCCTTCCCAGAATCACATTCCACAATGGAAATGTTTTGTAGATGGAGTGGTCAAGACAAGAGCTTTACATCACCTCTTAGGTTGTTCCAAAGCCTATAGTTCCT
Source organism: Picea sitchensis (assembly GCA_010110895.2). Taxonomy (NCBI): domain Eukaryota; kingdom Viridiplantae; phylum Streptophyta; class Pinopsida; order Pinales; family Pinaceae; genus Picea; species Picea sitchensis. Next base: position 15,986 of record SNQJ01S0110775.1, read on the forward strand.
CGAGGTCCATGAAATTATGTCCTTCTTAGTTAGTGTTGTTGAGTTGTTTCTATTCTTCCATGGATTACAGACAAACTTCGCGGTGGTAACTTTTGTCAAACCAAAGAATCTCAAGATTCTTTAAATGTTTGAGATTGATCCATCGGGACTTAATCTTGTTAGGGTCTACCCTTGAGCACCTTCATGAGATACAATATGACCAAATACTCTACCTCCTTTACTCCAAAGAACATTTGGATGGTTTGGCATATAGTTATTTGTCCTTTAGTAGTTCTTCCTTGTCAACATATTTTTACCCAGTCCTCCCAAGACTTACTATAGATTAGTATATCATCAAAATATTCTTCGTTTTGAAGGAAGGGCTTGAAAGTAGATTCATCAACCCTTGGAATGTGGAAGGTGCATTTCTAGGCCAAAGGCATGACCAAAATCACATAATGGCGCCATGGGTTGGGAATGTTGTTTTGGGATATGTACCCTTCGATACTACGTCATTGATACCTTGAATGGATATCCAATTTCGTGAAATAGATTGCTCCATGTAGTTCATCTAACAATTCATTAATGAGAGATGGGAAACTTATCTTTAATAGTGATCTTATTGAGCTCTCTATAATGGACACATACACCATGAGCTATCTTTCTTGAATACCAAGTGATTCCTGCTAGTGCAGAGTAAGATTTTTGGCTAGGTCTAATAATGCTGACCTCTAACATTTCTTTGTCATGCTCAATTTCACTCTTTTGAGAATAAGGGTATATGTATGGCCTGATGTTAGTAGGAACACTCCCAATAATTAGGCGAATTTCATGATCATGATTTGAGGAGTGGGTGGAAGACCTTTAGGAATATCTTGAATACTTTGGAATGCTTATCAATGATCCTTTGGAGATCTTGGGGAATATATGGCTTAGATGTTTGAACATCTAATGAGCATAGGTGTGTGCATTGATGCCCTTTTCCAATAATTTTCGCGTTAGGGCTTATCACCTGACTGGGTTTCCTATGATACCTCTTAACTCAATTTATTTTTCCTTCAATGAAAATTTCATGATTCTTGAAAATTAAAAGCCATTGTTCCTAATGATTGTAACCATTGGATTCCTAATTGCAACATCACGCACCACCCATGGGTATAGCAATCATTGGACTATTCATTACATATTCCCCATAGTAATATTGATCTTATTTCATTTTCTAAAGAAATTGATAGTTCCTCCATCATGATCATTACTTGAAATTTTGGTGTTGGATATACAAAGCCATTGAGATCTTTGGTTAATTTATAGTGAATGAAATTGTAAGTACTGCCAAAATCAATTAGGGATATTACCTTTTTTCTTTTTTGGTATATCCTTCAGTAGACGGGGTTTGAGGGGTGCTAATTCCAGCCAATGCATTACCGCATTGCATTGTTTGATCAACTCTTAGGATAGAAGATATTTCTTCTATGTTTTCATCTTGGGGTGGTTCTTGTTCTTGTTCTTCTTCCTCTTCACAATCTATGTGAGATAATTTCTTCTCCACCACACTTATGTCCCTTCTTGTACTAACATGCAATTAAAGCATAAACCTTTGCTTTTCTTTCCTCCAATTGTTGAGGTGTAAACCTTGTAGGTTGGTGTTTTTTAGAAGAGAACATTTTTCTCTCTATAGATGTTTAGGATTGGTCCTTCTAGTAGCCATGGCCATGCACTTTCAACATTTGTTGCCACCTTAAATGCATTCTCAATGATTTGGTTCCCAGAGTCGAACCTCATGTTGAAATGTTATCCTTTAAAGCTCCTAAGAATACATCAATCAAAGTGCTCATCACGGAATGTCAGGTTACCTTTATATTCAATCTTTAGAGTTCTCAATGTGCTTTTAAGCAGAACCTTTTGCTTGAGATTTATCAATTGGCTTCAAGAAGGTATTGCTCCTTGTATCCTCATGGTGTGCTATCATTTCTTCGTGAAAATTGTCTAAGTGGCGAAAATTGATTTGTGAGACAAAACCATCGATACCATACAAATTGATTAGGTTCTAAATATAAAGAAGCAATTAGGTACCTTTTGTGTATGTGGCACATTATGGAGATCAAAGATGCTCCATCTGAGTATCCATGTGATTGGGTCCTTGCCATCCAAGCTTCCCCTCATATCAATCTTAGAAACATGGTTGGTCTTCAAACAAAGTTGGAGTTTCTCCATTCTTAATTCACATTCCTGTGTCCCTCATCATGAATTTCATGGGATGCATTTTCACTTTCAGGTGTCACATTCTGAAATTTTTCAATACTTCCATGATCTCCCCTTTACCCAAACCATCTATCTTGGTATCCAACTTGGCTTCCATTGGATCCATATTAGGTATCAACTTAGCTTCCATTGAATCATCTTATTTTGTAGTTCATTTATGTCGCATTTCTTCACCTTCATCAAGAGTCAAGTAGGATTTTCACAGAACTTATTTGGTGTAGGAGTTCTCTTTTTGGGTGGCATGTTGGCCAAGTATCACTTTGAACCTTGATTTTGAGGTGGTTACCTTTAGAAAATATTTCTTCTGTTAATATCTCCCAAGTTTCGGCCTTTCCGGGTATGAAACTTTCTTTATGTTCTCGATATTTCTTCTCTGCAATGCCCGCAGGGTTTGATCAAAATTGGATGTGCCAAATTAGATTCTGATTAACTTCCCACAACTTGCCGATTTTTTGGCCTTTTCAATAGATCTCACTTGTATAGTGTTCCCATACAAAATAATTGATATAAATTCTGAAACTCGTACCATAAATACTAAAGAATGTCCACGATCCAAGTACAACCAGTTCCATGCAATTTGGATATTCTAGGAAGAGGATTATGATTCTTTTACTAGAACACCTTCTTGAGACCATTCAATGGGACTAGTCGGATACCCTATCTTTCACACCCGCGAGGTGTATCTACAAATTTAAGATGACCCAGAGAGTTGAGACATTTAACCACAGATACCTTACTAATTTTTGTAAATATCCTCAGAGATCAGGGTCTAAAATGGTTCAGAAATTTTTTTATAGTACAAATTAAATGACTTCGATTCGGAGACGATTCCATAACCCTATCTTGGCAGTACATTATCCGAAAATTTAAGGCCCCTCGGGGTGAATTTTGAACCAAGCATTACCTTGATCTATCACTAAATATACTCAATTTGTTCCTTTGCCCCAAGAGCATTGCAGCAAAAGTTATGACAAAAATTCCAAGGTGTCTCGGTGTAGCAGTGACCCCAAGACCTTGATCTTTGATACCATATGTTAGAACCAAATATCAATGTAGCATGTAAAACCCTCAGGAAAAGTACTAATGCCTTGAAAGAGAGCTTAAGATAATAAAGCCTCTTCAAGGGGGTAACCTCCTTTTAGCAAATGTTAGAGTATAAGATGATTCAAAATGAAAATGTCTCCTTAGTATATAGAGCTAGAAATTTATAATTACAACTAATGGACTAAAGATGACATAAATAAAATAAAAATTACTAATATAATATACACAATTAAGAGGTGTAGGCCAATATTAGGGCTTAGGTATTTCCCTCTAATGAGCAATAATTGAAGCAATGACTAATACAGATAAACCCTGGGAAGATCTTCATCACTGATCATATTTCCTCCTAGAGTTGAGCTGAATTGAGGCGGGAGAATTCACCGTGACCATGTGGGGAGAGTGGTATTGTACTAGTAATCCCTTAGCTACATGAGGTTTATCACGGTAATATGGAAACTATAAACAGTACTTACGATCAACATATCCCTAAACCCTGGCATCGTGGATAATTTCTTCGTCGGAGTGGATTGCTCCACCGAAGAGGTTCATATTTACACTGATCTTTTTTAAAAGATTCCACGATGTTTTTTGCCTAGTCTTACAAGGAAACGCTAGCATTGATCCAAGATAGTTGAACATGAGATAACGATTTATCCTGATGCCAAGCCGGTTCGATAGAAGATTTGTCCAGTTAATCCTAAGAAAGAATTAGCCATTAAGGTTGAGGTTGAGAAATTGCTAAAAGCAGGGTTTATTTAGGTGATCCATTTGACCCAATGGTGTCAAACCCTGTGTTAGTCAATAAAAACAAAGGTATGATTTGTGTATGTATTGACTTCTATGATTTGAACAAGGCATGTCCCAAGATAATTTTCCCACTAGTTCATGACCACGGATCATTGATGAATGTGCGGATTTCTTGAAGCCTTTTTCTTTCATGGACGATTTTTAGGGATATAATCAAGTAAAAATCAAACACGAAGACCAACACAAAGCGACTTCACATCTTCCATGGGGTACATTAGCATATCATTAAAAATGCCTTTTGGTCTCAAAATCTTTAGACCACCTTTCAGACCCATGTCTTTTGCTGTGACCTCAAACATGTAATTAGAGACCTATCAAGATGATTTAGCATCTTGTTCTTGCAAGAGAATGGATCATCCACACACCTCCGACTTATCTTTTGGAACATTGTAAGCTACTTTCAGTTCATGCGAATCCAAGCGAATTGAATCTTTTGCGTAACGTCAGGATGATTGTTGGGTTTCATAGTGTCAATAACAACGATCATTGTCGATCCTCTCAAGGTTGAGGAGATATTGATTGCCCCCCCGCACTTACAATCCTTCAACTTTAGAGTCTACAAGGTAAGGCAAAAATTTTTATGACGCTTCATTGCCAGCTATGCTGAAATCACCAAGGGATTTATCCGATTCTTGAAGAAAGACATTCCCTTTCTTTGGGAATGATGTGGCTCAGCTCTTTTCGGCATATTCAAACATACCCTCCTAGCGCTTCCTCTGCTCGGCCCACCATATAACTATAACAAAGATTTCTTATTATATCGCGTGAGTCAACCGATGGCATGGTTTTAGTTTAGGAGATGACTTGTTCACGAATGCACGATCTATTACACGAGTCGAGAGGCCTCATGGGACCGAGACTTAATTATTCTCACATTGAAAAACTTGTGTTGGGAGCAGTTCATGTTGTTCAATGGTTAAAGATCATTACGTTCTTTTTAGCCAAGACCACCATCATTATTTGTCGGTAGATCCATTCCGATTGCAATGTTAGCTTGACGAGGTAATAGTGGAAAAATCCAGTATATGGATAGTCATCCTCCAAGAGTTTGACTTAGAATTCTAATGCGCTAATTCTAAGAAATCTTTGGTATTTGCTTAGATGATTTGTGACCTTCCCTCACCTGAATCTGAGAGTTTGATAGAAGAATCGATTGTTGATGAATCCATTTTTCTGATCACTTCCGATCCACTTTGGTATGGAGATATCATATCTATCTCAGAATTTAAGTTCCCACCACTTATTCCTGTAATGAGCATTGGCATTATCGCCATCGGGCTAAATTATCTCATACTTTCGAAGATACATTGTATCGAGGAAGTGTAAAGGCTACATCTACCGATGTCTCACTCATGAGGAAAAATTTATCGTGCTTAATGATTTCCAAACCGGAGCTTGTGGCGGTCATTTTACTGGGTTATGCTTGACTAAAGGCATTCTCACAGTACGTTACTTTTTGGCCGACACTTATCAGATTTGTATCCGAATCGGTCAAAATTATATCCAGGTGCCAAATCTTCTCTCGGAAGATGAGGGGCACATCCCACTCCCATGTTTCTGTCATGATACGTTGGTCCCTTCACTAAGTGGGGAGTTGATTACACTACTTGCAACCCTCCTTGAGAAAGGGGGCACCATTATATCATCATGGTCGTATACTACTTCACAAAGTGGGTTGAAGCTATGCCAATGGTTAAAGATGATGGTGAGACTGCAACTCTTTTTTTATTCAATCGGATAATAGAAAGGTTCGGCGTCCCAAGGGAGATTGTCACTGACCATGGAAGTCGCCATCGAGCCAAATGATGTGTGAGTTAACATCAAATCTTGGGTTCTGGAAGAGCATTCATCACCCTACTACCCCAAAATAAATGGGTAGGTTGAAATAAACAAAAAATCTTAAGACTATTTTATAGTGAACTATTAACTCAACCAAGTCAAGTTGTCATTTAATGTTATACACCAGGCGTATGGGCTTACGAACATATGTTAAAATTTTGCAACCATATTTTCACCTTTTCAACTTGTTTAAGGGTTGGAGATAGTCTTGCCCATCAAATATCAGATCCCATACATAAAGTTGGTAGTACAATTATTTATAGAACACTTCTCCACTTGAAAAGCGGTTAGTACACCTTGAGCAACACAATGAGGAAACATCATTGATGTGGCCACAGCCAATGGGAGCTCACAAACTTAAAAGGTCAAGTAATGGAGTATGATCGATTCGTTTGTCCTCGGATTTTCTGAAGGTGACCTTGTCCTAGTCTATGACCAAGATAGGACGAAGTGAGGAAAATTCAAACCCATGTGGTTGAACCCTTCATCATAAAAGAGGTTTTAAAAGGCTTGTTGTTTGGTTGATTTTGAAGGAATGCTTTGGCAGACCTAGAAATGGACTCTATCTCAAGAAGTATTACTAATAGGTAGTCCTTTGTGGGTAACTTTGTAATATATGTATAGTCTTAGTACTGTACTTTCTAGTTTTTTAGTATTATGGATGTGTCGTTGATACTATCTTTCATCACTTTGTGGTAGATCTCAAAGTGATTACGAGTTGTTGGTGGGTATGCATCTGATTGCTAGTTGGTACACTTGGAGGCTTGCCTCCGTAGTTTGGGTAATTTTTATACCTCAAGGCTAGTTATTATCTTCAGGAGGGATATGGCAGGTGACACCACAAATAATGTTGCCAAGTATAACGTATTATTGAAGTTACTTCATGATGCTTTGTCATTGGGTATATCCCATCTCCGGGTCTATCTAGAATCTCAAATGGTTGTGTCTCTCCGGTTAAATAGAGTGTAGCCGGGTTCCTTGATCCCACTCTTCACCGATGATTCTTTAGGGTACGTCTCTTAGAGCGAAACTTTGATTATATTACATATTTTCATGTTCCTAGGAGGTTAAATCAGAGTTCACGAGGATACTCTAGCTAATCAAATTTTAGATTGGCATCGACACATATGAACAAACATTAACATAAGAATGTAAATACATTATTTGTACACATGATCCATAAGACACAAAAGACCAAAAAATATATAATATCATAAAGTAACGAGGAGAGTACATAGATGGATGCAAAGCCTAAAAATAGGACTATTATGATCCGCGGGTCTTATGCCCTCAAAGATATATAAGTAGTTCTTTGTAGCGCGTAAAATGTCTAAATAGGATTCGGGGTTTATAGACTACTGATATGTCTTGGTCCACAGCAGCCAGATGGCAACCCTAAACAATCAAACCCACATCAGGGGTGCCCCACTACGCGGGTTGCATATATGGTAGTCCTCAATATCTGCCATCCGAATTTGATACCGTGAGTCGCGATCACCGGAGTTCCTCTAAACTTGTCTAAGTACCCTCTCTGACCTCCCGGTGAGAGTTCTCCTGTTGGTCCCGGTGGCGTGACTCTACGGCCAGCCAAGGAATGACGCTTATGTTCCTTCATAATCGGTGGAATTAGCACTGGTCCCACATCCGCATGCAACAAACGTATACCCGTGAAATACTATGGCATATAAAAAATGATGATATATAACAAAAGCGACATAAAATTACATATACAACAAAAAACTACAAAGGTGGAGACTTACCCATCCCCTCTCTCCTCACCGGAGTGCGGTATCTCGGTCTCGAAAATCAATCACGGCATGGGGGTAGTCCTCATAACTAGGATCTGCCATGAAAACCAACAAAAGAAGTCATCATCAAAGGACTCATTGGTCATTCAACCACCCTGTCGTGGTAGCAACAATGCCCATCTACAAACCGCAGGAAAAGAGGCCTGATGTCCCTGTGCACTGCAGAGGTTCAAAACCGGGAACTCTCGAGAAAGAGCGAACACCAAAATAGTCTTGAATCGAGAGTTCCTGCGTGTCCATTGACGACAATCGTCAATTGCCTCTTCATACACTCCAGCGGTGTGGTACTCCAATAAAAATTTATGCATTCAAACTGGCGGGAAAACCGCAGTTCATGTAATGGTGGGAAACTTGATGCAAGGCCGGGCAGGTAATCCCGCAATGAGTAATAATATACGTTTAGGGTGATAGGTTAGTGATCGCGCTTATAGGCACCTGGATCTCAAACGGTTTGTCCGACCCTCCGATGCCAGGGCTATCGGTTCAGCTATGTTATGTGGCCCCAATGGAAACGTCCTGAAGTTGATTGGTTTCCCTCTCCTTGAGAGACCGGTCAGGAAGTGGAAGTAGATATCCTTGGTGGTGGGAACTAGTGGTTGCCCCTCTAGCATGAAAGCCCTCTGCATCGAGGTGCCAATAGTCAACCAAGGCATTCGGTAATATCAGTTTGCGCGCATGAACGGACATAGGAAGAACTTTAACAAACTACATTGCGTGCGATACAACATTGGATCTCAGTAGCAACTCACCAACTGTTATGTCCTTTCCCTCCGATTGGACATACATCTGCAAACAAAAAGGTTCGGAGGGTAGTGAGTCTTTTATTTTGTTTATAAATGATATGCGGAGGTCCATGCGTGCTATCTAGGTGATAGTCGTTATTGTACCGCATGAGCAAAATTTTACTACCTTAAGAGTGTACATCATGACACAATCGAGAACCGGACCCGCACGTGGACCTAGATTGACTCTAAAGTGCGACACTCGCAAAAATGAAATGGAAAGAAAAAATAAGGAATTGAATAGCTAGATAGGGGAGTTTTTACTTACTTGGTCTAAGCATAATTTTGTTTTGTCCACTGTAGCTCTCAAAATCACCACTTTTATCAAGGGGGTTTTTTGGCTCGAGTCAATTTTTCAATTAGCAATGGTGATAATGAAGTGCCGGCTTCTATTTATAGACTTTTGGCCTCTTTTGTGCTTTTGGCCTCCCTTATCATTTTCTTTATACTAAAAACCATTTATAGTGATTCATGAGTTATATGGGAGGTTTTTGATCAGGTATTGGGACATTTTTGGGGAGTTTGGTAATTTTTGTCCGGTCCATGAAATTTTTCCGATGATCAACTTGAGCTTATAGGTTAGGTTACTACCCTGATTTTTTGTGTCTCGTTGTCTTTTCCTTTGCCATAAGATCGATCCCATCGAGTTGCGACAAAGAAATAATCATCTCTACTTTAGAAGTGTTTCAACTTGGTGGTAGATATTATCGGAACATGGATGACCTAGGTAGATCATGGTTGCATTATGGCATTCATGTTGTCTCTAAAAACATTGTAGGCTCGGGAGTCCTTATAGTATTTCGAATATGAGTTTGAGCCTCATTTGCATGATTCTTCTTCACTCTGACCTCACCCTCAAAACTCCCAAAACATCGCGGGTCTCCTTTTAAGCCCTTTTGAGACCCTCTAAACGCCAGAAGGATTGATGCCATGATCTTTGTGAAAGCCTTTCCACGCTCATAAAGCGAAATTTGAAGTCCGTCTGTCCGTGATGGTTATCCCTTTTCGGTTCGGACGGTCAACTGCAAGAACAAGGTATACTCTATGGAACTTTATCTCTATAGAATATTACTCTCAAGTATATATTTATCCCTTTTTAGGGCGGGGACTAGACTTCACGAAGAAGGAACCCCCATGGATTCCATAGTTAAGCTCTTTAGGACTCTAAAATTGAAAGATCGTCAGTGACCTTGTCTACACTCATTAAAGCTGGTCGAGGAGAAGAAAATTCGGCCGGAGTCCATAGTTAACTTTTGGACTCATAAAATGAAAAAATGGCGAGTGATCTTTTCCTTATCCGCACTCATTAAATGGTTTTGAATTGGCGTCTAATCAGTGCTAGTTTACCTTTTGAGGCTGACTAGACTATCTTGAAAAGGTACCCCAATGGACTCTTCTTTTATGTTTTCAAACTCTCTAAATATAAAAACCACCGAGCTTACCTTCCTACGGGCTCGTTAAACTTACATGAAGGACATTACCATTGTATTGTTTTTATTAACCTCGTTGCATGCCTTATATATGCTAACCTTGTAACGGTGATTTGCTTACAACGTCTTAACACATTACATTTGGAGGATTTTTCCTGAGTACCATTCTACTAGAACATCAGTCTTGTCCTTGCCTCGAACTTGGCATATGCGCAACACTCATTTCCTCCATTGTAGCGTAATATTCCTTTATTCTTTTTTCCCAAAATTATTGAAAAAGACAAAAAATCAAATATACCCCAAAAGAGAGGAAAAGTGTTTTCTTTATTGGCGACATAATGAGTCACCCTTGGACAAAACACATTCTTCCATTTTTTCATCAATCATTGGGATGGTGACCTTAGGAAGTTATTCTAAATATATCGAAGTTGTGTCCTCCACCGTTTTCTTATCCTTCCAAACATATGGAGTTTAGTGACGCCTCTTGCTCCGTAGACTTATGATTAATGCCATCTTGCCTGAGTCTCATCACTTCGTCGTGCTATTGTCGAAGGGAATTTTTTCCAACCCGAGTCGGTCCCTGCGTAGTTGTCCTCTTGTCCTCATACCCGACCATTCTGAATGTACAATCAAGTCCTTCTTCGAAATCAATGAAGCGTTCAGTACGATCATCAAGATTATCTAGTCCATGGTGACAAGCAATCCCGAGACCTTTGGAAGAGTCAGGTCATACAGCGATATTACTCTCCTACCTTGATTTTTGAAGAGTTTGAAGTTGTTTCTCGAGATCAGAAGATCTCATCTCCAACCATCGGGTCGTGTCGACTTCTAGAGATGGATACTCTATATGCATATATTTCTGATTTCGAGATGTATCTCCAGCGTGTATTTTTTGAGGCTACTCTTTATATAGTTATATGACATGGATCTCTGATTGTATTTGATTGGTAGCCATGATTCCGATTTATCCAAACATGGGTGTACCCGCCTCGGTGAGACATTTGTTATTTTTGCAGATGACACCTCCAGTTCGATCCTTGGGCTCAATCGTCTGACACATCGGTAAAGATTGGTAATGTATTCGGCCATCACGATGCTCTTCTAACCTCACATTAGGGGCATGCGGTATAACCCTAAATTGCACCATACATGCTTACACAACATCAGTCCATCTCAGATCCCTTCTTTTCCAAAGCAACGCTAAAGCAAGTCTTTAAAAATCCTATTTTATAAAGGCCCACGTTTTCTCATTCTTTGCGAGTGTACATGCTAGCTGATCTCAAACAACCCGCTTGGGCCCGTAAAGGCATGAGAAAAAGGAAAAGTTTCAGCCAGACACACAACTCACGGGTGAATTGGCGAAACTCTGACCATGCATGGCTGAGGGTTCGTCCAAAACCCTAGCTCGTTCTAGCCTATAGAAGGAGGGGTGGGGGTACTATTTGGAGGATGAAAATTATAGTGAAGAAACTCTTCCCATTTGCGTATTACCATTGTCCCAACCCTTTAACCATCCTTGTACCAAGGAGATACAAAAGCCATGAGTTGGAGGATAGTGAAGAGGAGCCCAGGACAGATTCCTTGGGCGATGGCGATCTCAGCTTTTGTAAGTTGACTCATTCAATGTAAAAGTCTTTTCCCATCCCAATTCATGAGTTATTCATAATTTACTAAGTACATGTTTAATTTCTAACCCGTTATTCTATAGGTAGTATGCATGTGTAGTTGTTTCTTTTCTTGTATGCATGTCAACATTGGAAAAGGAGAATTCTTGAACAAGTAATCCAAGTGTGACAAGGGATCAACAGCCGAATTCCCGAGAAAGTGGGTTGATCTAGCCATGCATTACTAAAAAGAAATGGGATTTAAGTCCGGGGATTAAGGTAGAAATGGGTACTCTATAGGTCATATGCATCTGAGAAGTCTAACCTATTTTCTAGTCCATAGGAGATTTCCCTCTGAGATAGGAACCCTCACAGAACTAGTGGATAAAGAAGAACACCAAACCAAGGAAGGAGTTCAACGCGCCCAAAGAAAAGGAGACCTTTAAAGAAGCCAGACAATAATTTTCAGAAGGTGGACACGGCATCGACTTCCACTGCGCAACTAGTCCATGAAGCCCTAGAATACGAAATGTTTCCATCATTGAATCATACCAAAGGAATGCCACCCAAGGGACAAGTAAGTATTATCCAAGACTTTTTACAGTCATGCATCAAAATGTTCAATGATCCTTCATGCAATATTATATACAAAACATTCTAGAGAAATGTAGCAACGAGAACAAAGCTAGAAACAAAATTGGCAATCATATACACACAAGAAGGAGAACAAGTAGAAATTTAGATTCAATTCTAACATTAGGATTTCAATATAGGAGATATCATACTAGACCTAGGATCTGAAGTGAATGTGCTACCCAAGAAAACACGGCAATGCATGGGAGAGCTAACATTGGGATATTCAAATGTCCAAATAAAAATAGTAAACCAACATAGGGTCCTACCAATACGTAGAAAGGATTGATAGTAGATCTTGATGGAGTGGGCACTAAAGCATATTTTGAAGTTATCGAGAAATAGTGGATGGCACAACTTACCGTGCACGAAACTACTTTCGGTTTGGATTGAATGGTTCCCTTGAACCATCATTAACTTGAAGACCAGGAAAATGACATTTGAATCCGAAGATTAGGGTCACTTAGCACCATTAGATCATCATGGGGAGAAAGTTTGTAGAACCCACTTACTTAAAATTAGAGGAAATCAACCAGTTATGCTGAGAACAATGCTTAAAGGAGGATTATGTAAACTCAACTGCAGATGAGAATTTTCGGTTAGTTGCAGTACTTCATCATGATTTAGACAACTGGATTAGAAGTAGGCAGAGACTACATGAAGCATCCATGAGAAGATGTGCAGAATAGACATGTGATATGGTGGGATAGGAATAGAAATCAGAGAACCACCCGGTTTCCATGGACTGAATGATTTGGAAGCATTCTTAACACAATATGAGGAGGGAGTACTAGAGAACCAAAGGCTACTAGCACTAGACTTAGCACTCAAGTCCCACACTTGCAAGATGGTGGCGTGCACACAAGGATACTATCACAAAATGGTACCAATGTAAGAGGTTACTACACAAGGTTTGGTATGAGAACATAAAAACAACAAACAACAGAGATATCAAGGACTAGGGACACCCGCGAAACAGGAGAGTGAAATGTTGTGGAAATTGACACCTTCATAGGAATGGCCTCACCACTTAATTCACACACTAGAAGCCATACCAACAAAAGATGGTATCTGGTCGGGAGCGTACCAAGACTACAACATGGGTGACACTGCGACATTATTTTACCATCACTTTCTCATTGAGAATGGGAACCTAACATAGATCGACCACAGAGAATGGATGGAGGTCATATTCATTAAGAACCGAGGAAAATACAGAACTTATTAGAAGCGGCCAGTGAATAAATAGATAGTCAAGGAACTAATGTCATGTTACCAGTCTGAGGAGGAAATACCAGACGAAGAGGACCCACTCTACATTTAGATTGCAAAAGTAGAAGGAGAAAGAGAAGTAAAAGGACCACCGCTGATCCAAAGTTATTTCCTTTTTGTCCGGGGAGGTAAAGAAAGTTAACATCGAATTAGCAGAACATCCCAAAATGGCAGGTATTGGATACCCCTCTTTTGGGATGAGCCAATAGTAGAAATAATTACAGAGTTGTTGCACGAGTACAACGACTTGTTTCTTACCACATTTATAGAGATAGAAGGTATAATAGAGAACTAGGAGAGATGAAGATACCTCTTAGACTTGAAGTGAGACTTATTAGACAACGACCATATAGAATTTGAATCCCATATATAGCGAGGAAGTTAAAGAGGAAATCGACTAGATGCTTGAAGCCAACATAATCAAACCAGTCGAGGAACCAGAATGGATAAGCTTGATGGTTGTATGCGGGACAAGAAAATAATATTGGAGGTATTAGGATATGTGTGGATCTGGGGAAGTTAAATGATGCATTCCTACATGACCCATTCCTACATTCATGGATGAAGTGTTAGAGAATGTGAGGAGGGACATGAAGCTTACTCATTCACGATGGATTCTGGGCTACCATCTGATTAAGATAGCACAAGACCACATTCGCGATGGAATGGGGATATTACTTGTTGGCGTTGAGTCACTCTGGTTACTAGCGGGGAGCCAGTCTATGTCAGAGTTTTAATGTCATGATTTGTTTAAAGAGGTGATCAAATGGAGAAAACTCAAAACCACATTGTGTCAACTCAGAAAACAGACCAGGGCAGCCATGAGCGAGTGAGGTCTTGATAAACTCCAGCAGTGAGTTGTAGTAAAGGCGAGAAGCAGTGCAGAGGCTGCATACAAGAAGGGTGTAAGGTCTATAATAAACATCAGGTCCATCATATTTGGAGAAAGAATGTATTCAAGCGTGGAAACCCTTTTACATTCGGTGCAGGAGAACGAGGAGAATTACAAATACGACAAATCCTTTATCATGGCATAACTGTAACAATCCCATTAGAATCATTCGACTGTGAACACTCAGGCATGAGATGGAAACAAAGATGGAAAAGGAGAAGTGTTTGTCATAAAACAAATCCTCAACCACAGGAGGCATAACACGGAAACCAAATTTAACGACTTTGGTCGGAGCCCAGCTCTACCATCGATAGATACAAAAAATGGAAAAAATGCCTACATATGCTCAAAATGACAACAGCAGGAATCCAAGAAAGAGAAGTGCATTGAAAGGCTTTAGCGATACTGCATGGATTAAGCCCGATTAACCGAAGATCGTGCCACTAATGTAGGGCCTTAATCTTAATTGTTTAGCCAGTTCAATATGGCGTCAGCGTGCCTTAAGTCATGGTGGTACTTTCCATTATCTGGAGGAGATATCAACCACCTGCTTGACTTCCATAAGCGCTGCTTGGGATTGAGAGCGACCCGGACAACTCAACATTCGGGATATGGAGGAAGCTCATCTGACCACACAGAATAACCGAAGCTCCAAGAGTGTGGAAGTGAACAACCACGGAGAAGGTGGGATCACGAGGCAGCCAGAAGGGGCCGTGGCTGACGGGGTAGAGAATTGGGGGAACACATGGCGAGATCACGATAGGTGAAAGAAGGAGGAAGGATGGTGTGGTGGATACTTTAAGGGAGGCTGATGTGGAAGGGAAGAAAACGCGTGGTAGGTGATATATGGATGATGGGAAAACAGGAGGCTATGTAGACCATAGAACGGAGGTGGAAAGATGACACATGTCAACAAGAGAAAGGTGGTCGGAAAATGATATGACAGGAGAAGACTGTCGTGCTTAAGCACGAGTGGTAAAGGATAGCCTTGAATTACGTCGCGATTACCGTTGATGGGTGCTTGGATCATAAATTTTGTTGGAAGGCGCCTACGATTCGGACCCCACCCTCGCCCCAAAGGTAGAAGAGGCGAGGGGTCGGAATAGTCTTCACCGCCGTTGATAGGAAAGTGCTCATCTGGACCATTGGAGAGATGCACCCAGATTCGGACCCCAGCAGGTGAGAAAGGCAGGGGGTCGAATTTTCTATGCGCCGTTGATGCATAAATTTGGACCGCCGGTCTTACTTGCTAATTACAGGCGCATTATCACCCAGAAACTTGGACAAGTAGGTTTTACCTTCTTTTCGTTCTACCTATACAAAGAAATATAGCTAACATTTGGCTCCATGGGGATAGAGAGTGTCCTGCGATTCTCTAAGAACTTATTTTGCAGACTTAGTGCCTTTCTTGTTGGGCTATGTGGTCATTTATTAGTCCGAAAAAAAAAAAAGCAATATTTACAAAAAAAAAAAAAGCGAGGCATTTGCTGACTCCTGACTACTTCTTTTAAGAAATGCCCATTAAGCGGGCCTTTGAAAACTTCATTGCCTTCCGGATCCTGCAGCTTTGTAGTGTTGTTAGAAAATGCTTCAAGGATCTTGAAGGCTTTGAACCCGAAGGGCATCAAATTTTATGCTTGCCCTTTCTGTCAAGGTGCATCCCATTTGAGCACAAAATCACCACCGCTGAACTCTTTCTTCTTGCTTTTTTCTGTCAAAAAGCTGTTTGATCTTCTAGCGGCGGTTTATGGCTCATCCCGGGACTTTGTTCTGCGATGTAACACCTCCACCATCGTGAATTATTACGGTACATGGTTGGGTTCCCCCTCAAGTCTGGAGGAGATTTTCCGCAGGGAAGGCAAAATTTGAGTGGGAAGGCGACCTCAATCCATAAAACAATTTGGAAGGGTGAGACCAGGGGACTTCTTACGTTGTCCTTTCGATCATTTAAGTCACGGTGAGCTTTGAGTCAGGGCCGTATTATCCTCTAATAGATTTTTGATAATCTTGATTAATCTTTTATTAGAGGAATCACGCATTCGTTCCACGAGGATAGTAGGGAGTGGAGTGAACCGGTGAAATCCCAAATTGGTCACAAAATTTGATCGAGCTCAGTGACGGAAATGGAAGCATTGTCGGTGGCAATTTTGCTGGAGTAGCGAACCTGCTATGATGTCTTCCAGGAAGGTGATGATGACTTTGTGAGAAGTGCTTGCGGTAGGGACAGCTTCCTCCCTTAGTGAAGCTAGATGGGTTCTTGTCAAAATCCATCCGGTCTTGGCCACTTGAGGGGGGGGATGAATTTCCCAGATGAAGTCCAATCTACTTGAAAGAAGTCTTTGAGACCACCACCGGGTTTCAGCAGTGGGGATTTGAGTTGTTGCTTCCACGAGAATTTCTAACATTTGATGCAAAAGTTAGGGTTTGCATAGACATCAGTGAATAAACTATTCCAAAAGTACCCAACTACGAGTATTTTATATATCGTGGTCCTCCAAAAATGATGACCTCCACAAAGGCCGCTATGGAAGTCATTCATAATCTTCTGGGCCTGTTGTGGGTCCGGACACATGAGTAATACCCCCTGGGGGTCCTCCAATACAAAGCTTGGCCAACAAGATTAATGCGACAGCTTTTGAGCTTTAAAGCTCTGGCCCTACTCTTTTCCATTTCATCAGGGGGCCTCAATTCCTGCGGGAAGTACAAGATGTCTTTGTGGGGCATGTTAATAGTGGCACGTTGCTTTGGGAACCCACAATGGGATGTCTCGGCTTGCTCATCGATCAAATTGATTTCTAATGCTTTATAATTGGATTCGGACAGGAGTTTGGCCAAACCCTGCCCTTTATTAGCTTAGTGGGCTAATCTCGAGGTCAAATTCTAGGATCTTGTGATCCATTTACTTCTTCTTAGATACATGTAGAACGTATAAGGATGTCATTCAAAGAGGTTGAAGGGACATATACAATGATCTTTGAGTGTAAGACAAAGACCCTGAAAAGGTGAGAGCTTTCACCAAAGACATAAGCTGCTTTTCCATGATCTCGTCTTTGGAGCTCTGGCGTCTCGGTATACTTGCTAAAGAGGCAATAGAACATTCTTGCCCCTAATCGTTTTTACTTGTGAACCCACTCTTGTGTCAAAGCAAAGAAAATATCATAAAATCTTTAGATAATCTTGGTGATCATCACAGGAGCCTCGGTTAATGCTCTCTTCATTTGGTCAAAGGCACAAGGTTGTTGATCCATTTTATTCATGGCCTTCACGAGCATGGCATTTTTGTGATAGCAAAGCTACCTTCAACAAAATTAGGACAAAACCCTCCTCAAAGAAATTAATCCTTCCCGGAAATGCTTGGACCTCCTTGCAGACTGCAGGAAGTGGCGGGGCTTGGATTGCCTCTACCACGTAGAGTCGGTCAATTCTCACTCCTTCTGTTGACACTATATGGCCTAACAACTTCCCCTCTTGCATAGCAAACAATGATTTCTTGGGATTGAGGGAAAGCCCAAATGCTAGGCGCCGGGAAAACCCTCTTCAAGTGTGAGTGGTGCTCAATATCAGTCTTGGAAGCATTATATCATCAGGTAAATCACCACAAACTTATCTTTTTTTACTGATGAAGGCTATGTCATGGCTTGTTGAAAGCGTTGCTCAGCGTTCCCTTCGGTAAATGGCACATCTTGTACATAAATGTGCCCCAAGAAGTAGTGGTGAAGTGTCTTTCGATCTTAGGGCATGGCTGATATCTAATTATAGCCAGAAAAAAACATCAATCATGGACATCCTAGGTACATTTACCTTCTGCAATATATGTTCCATATTTGGGCAGGGGGTAATTGTCTTCCTTGTGAACTCTGTTAGGGTTCTTGAAATCGACCACGGTGATTTCTCCTCTTCTTTCTTCTTTGGGACCAAATTGGCTACCGACTAGAGTATCTCAAAGGGGACTATGATTTGGGCATCCAGCAGTTTCTTCACTTCCCTCTCCATGGCCAATTGGCGTTGGATTTATCACTTCGACTTAACTTAAGCGACTTAGCCTCTTCTTTCGGTGGGATTTTGTGCTCAATGACCAACGTGTCGTATGTACTGAGGTCTTCGTAGGTCCACGCGCCAAACCGTCGACCAACTCCCTCACCAACTTAGTATATCCGATCCTCGGCTCCTCCTGATTGAAGTTAACGACATCTTGACCAATTTGAATCCCTACGGGTGTGGCTATGTTGCATTCAGTTGTATCAACATCATCACATGAAATCCTGCCCTTCATACATCATTCCCCTTGAACAATCTTTCTAATGGGATCAACCCTCTCGGAATGTGATTGCTTTCGGCGGTTGAATAATCTGATGGTCAACAACATTAATCAACAACTCCCCAGGGTGGTGGTGGGGTTCCTCGTCAGGGTCCTCATCTATATACAATCTGAGAGAAGTCATCGATGGATTGGAGGAATTTCTCAATATCTGATAGATCTTCAAATACCTTCCAATGTTTGACATTGTATGGTATGGAGAGACTGTATCTTATTTCCCACTACTCACGATCATCGTGGATGGCGCGGGAACTTAGAACAAACTAGGCGAGAAGGCTTGGAAGTCGGTTGAGAGGCATTTTCTTCCCTGGAATGAAAGAGATGTTGAAGCCGGGGAAAGCTGTCAATCGAGGGTCCCATGCGCCATTCATGTAATTCTTGAGGAGAGGGTGTTTGGTCTGATAGACGTATTTTACCTGTTGGAAAATTAATTCTGCATCCCCAAACACAGCTATCTCTGATTCCCATTTCTTTTTCTTATTGTAATCCCGAACTAGGCCTTCATATTCTACCACGTGGTGACTTCAAATTCAGAGCAGCCTTGTGATTGATATGATTTCTGAGAAGAGATTTGAATACCACCCAGAGCACGAGCACCATCTTTGGAAGAGGCTCCATCAAAGAACATCTTCCAACCAGGGGAGTCAGTTGGAGGAGGCACCCGATTAAGGCCAGGTGGCTTTCACGTCTGCATGCCAAGGGGGCTCGGGCTCATTAGTGAACTGAAATAAGCTGGATCCCCAAGTGGGTCATCCCAAGGCATGTAGATGGGATGTTTGAATACCACCCCGGCACCTGCACCTATACTGGAAGAGGCTCCATCAAAGAACATCTTCCAAACAGAGGTGGTTGGAGGAGGCACCCCCTGATTAAGACTGAGTGGCTTTCTGATCTGTAAAGGGGGCTCGGGCTCATTAGTGAACTGAAATAAGCTGGATCCTAAGTCAGTGTCTAAGGCATAGATGGGATGATTAGTAGGGTTTTCTTCATCACTGACTATGTAGGCTAGTTGGGCTTCTCTGTATAATCTCCTATGTTCCCCTCCAAAGACCGGGATGGTGGCATACTTGAGGTCCATATGCAAGGTTCCCCCCAGTCTTTTAATCCAAGATCTTGACAACAGCATGCCAAATTTGGGGGGAACATCATCTACCACTATATCCATGATCATACTTTTCATGGGCAGCTGAAACAAGGAAACTACCAGGTCCTTGATGACTCCCAAACATGGTACCCTCCTGGATTCGAAGGAATAGAGGTCATGATAGGCTCTGGTGAATTCCAATCCTAGTTCTTCCATGACGGCTTGAGGCATGAGGTTGTGGGAGGCCCCTGAATCCATTAAGCAATTATGCAGCACTTTGTCATGTATGTTCAGGGAAGTGTAGAAAGGAGGGGATGAATAATCTCTGTCCTCTACCATGGGACCTAGGACCACTGCAGGCCTTTCATCTTGGAGGCTTATAAAGTCTGTGGAGGGGTTAGAGGCTTTGGATTTCAATAGGTCGGAGAAGCGTTTTTTGAATTCCCCATGTTTGATTAATTCAGTGAGGGGCACAGGGATTCTAATCTTTTGAATTTCAAGCTGGAAATTAAAGGAAGATGTAAGTTTTGGAATTTCTCTAATCTGAGGAGCATGACTTTGAATAATGGGGGAGAGAGGTAGGGCCTTCTTACCTTCGTGGCTATCTGTTACCTCGTCAGCAGGCTTCTCTGCTCTGGTGGATGACTCAGGAACATCAGGTGTTGCTGCCCTCTTGTCTGATCTCAGGTTGTACCTGCCACGGCCACCGCCAACTTTGTCTCCCTTGCTTAGTTCATTTAGCTGACTATTCATGAGGGATTCCTCATATGCTGACTTAGTTAGGTGAGGGAAAGGAGGAGTGACTTCTACAGAGTGGATTTTAGGCTCAGGCTCGTCTATTTCTCTTTCTCCTTCATCAGCTACAAAATTGTTCTGGAAAGGAGCCTGAATCCTTTGGTCATCTCTGTCCCTTTCCTTCTCTTTGTGCATAGTTGGAGGAACAAAATTGTTTGACCTTCTGAAACCTCCTCTATTATCGGTGTTCTGAGGGCCTTTGTTCATTTGTTTCCTTTCCGTCTTTAGTCTCTCCATCTCTTCTTTAAGGACATTCAACAGTTGGGTCAATTCATTTGCTTGAGGGTGGGGAGATGATGGGCCGGAGATGTTGGAGCCAGAAACTGAGGTTTCTGACTTTCCTTTTCTTCTGTCAGTGTCGGCCTTGTTCCTGAGTCTGTCTACTGCTAATATATTAGATTCCAC